>BRDA01082830.1:0-60902 GCA_036984385.1 Crenuchus spilurus | reverse complement strand
TAATATTGACAAGAAGCTTCTACTGGCAAGTTTGCTGTACTTAACTTTAACCCTATTCAACCTGAACCATCAAATGATTTTGTGAAACTCATTTTTTGAAACTGACTTCCTTCTGAGACCTAAGACCTGACCAAATGCAATAAAAAATGAAATAACAAATTGAACATTTGTGTTTTGTTGCTGAGGCGGTTGTGGGAGGAGTTTGGTCAGGTAGCTCAGGAAGGGAAAGCAATTTCCTACCAACACTATGTACAGTGATGGTGGAGAGTTGTTGACATTGACTGGGGACATCATTGGCTGTTGGAAAAAACACTTTGAGGACTTTCTCAATCCCACTTGCCCGGCTTCAAGAGAAAAAGCAAAGTCTGGGGACATTGGAGGGGAGTCGCCCATCACTCAGTCAAAAAACTACTTGGTGGCAGGGCTACAGGGGTGGATGAGATCTGCCCTGGGTTTCTCAAGACTCTGGATGTTGCAGGGCTGTCTTGGTTGACACATCTTTGCAACATCACATGGACATTGGGGGCAGTGTCTCTGGATTGGAACATGTTTGTGGTGGTCCCAATTTTTAAGAAAGGGGACCAGAGAATGTGTTCCAACTATAGGGGATCACACTCCACAGCCTTCCCAATAAAGTCTATTCAGGGGTTGTGGAGAAAAAAATCGGACTGATAGCTGAATCTCAAATTCTGCAGGATCAATGTGGTTTCCATCCTGGTTGTGGAACCCTGGACGAGCTCTTTACCCTACAGGGTGCATGGGAGTTTGCTCAACCAATCCACATGTGTTTTATGGTCTTGGAGAAGGCATTGAACCATGTCTCTTGGGGTATTCTGTGGGGGTGCTTCATGAATATGAGGTACTGGGCTTGTTGCTAAAGGCTATCCAGTGCATATACAAATGAAGCAGTAGCTTTGTCTGTACTGCTGGCAGTAAGTCAGACTGGTTTCTATTTGAGGTTTCCAAAGCTGTACTTTGTCACCGATTCTGTTAATAATTTTAAATTTCTTGATATAGCCAAGTGGTGGCTGATTTGGTGAGCTTGGGATTCCATATCTGCTTTATACAGATGATGTTTTCTTGCTGACTTCATCAAAGCAGGACCCCCATTTCTCACTGCAGCAGTTTGCAGCTGAGTGTAAAGTGAATGGGATGATAATCAGCACCTCCAAATCTGAGACCATGGTACTTAGCCAGGAAAAGGTGGAGTGCCCTCTTCAGGTAAAGAGAACTGAGCCAGAACAAGTGGCTGAAATGAGCTTTCTTCATGATCAGATATGACCTCTCAACCAGGTCCTGGGGACACTCTGGAATCCTTCCATATGAGCTAGAAGAGGTAGCTGGGGAGAGGGATGTCTGGTCTGCTTTGCTAGGGTTGCAACCACCACAACCATTATGTGAATAAGGAGAAGATAATGAATGGATGGATGAATGGATGGATGGATGGATGGATGGATGGATGGATGGATGGAAATTGAACATTTGTGTTTTGTATCATATTTGATAAATTCAGAATGCATTGGTCACACCATGTTGTTTAAACAAAGATATACAGAACAAAACATTCTTAAAACCTTCTATAGTGAATTTTCTATACATTTAAATGAATTTCAAACTTATTTTAAAACTCCTCTGACACAAGTACTTCCTGGAAAATCCACCAGAATGTAAGTATCTGATTTAATACATCAGTTTTTCTATTTAATTAATATTTTAAATGCATTATATCTAATTATTTATTTAGACATAAATTATGGTGGAAAGGTCAAATATGTGTCAAATATGATAGACTTGGCTTTATAGTATTAAAAAACACAGTTCTTGGATATACTGTTAATTTGCTCATGTTCATGTTTTTTTATAACTCTTGAACTCTCAGTGTCAATGGTATATCTAAATAAAACCAGTGTTGTGGTAGGTCATTAGCTAGTGATGAACTTGTTGCATAATTAGCCATACTTTCAGAGTAAAAGCTTGAGAGAGTCTTTTGAGTGCCCCAAGCCTCCTCCAGCCACCCCCTCACTCCATTAGCACATACATATACACATGCTCTCACACATTTACACTTCTTGCTGATATCATAAGTTCATTTTTTCCACCATTACTGCTGGCTTCATGTTTTTCACTGTTTCGCTTCCTTGAGCCTCTTCCCATAAGCCTTTGTAGTCTGCTTGCTTTGCGCCCGGTCCTCGGCTGAAACGGAGGAGAGAAATGTGGAGGGAAGCTCAGCATTATACTCCGATCTGTGAGGAAATAAACATTACCGCTTAAGGTTTGAATTACCGCTCCATTTCGCGCCTCTGCCAGCGCCTGATAAGACATCAATGTCAAAGCTGCTCTGTCTCTCATACACATACACACACATGGGAATGAAGATATTCAGAAAGCTTACTGGATTCTGACATAAGAAGAAAGCCCAGTGCTGTGTCCTAAATGAGGAAGAATTTAGATCTGAGCGACGAATGAGGCACTGAAATATGCAGAAAATATTTCCATGGATATTGATTGCAACAGTCATCAGAAAAACATACTGACTGCACCAAGGCAAAGAAGCAGCTCTGAATAGCCTTCACTTAAAACCATTTGAATGTGTTGACACAGAATTCCAGTCAATTTCGATAGCAAGAAAAACACAGCATTTGTGTCAGGAAGCAGGAGAGGAGTCCGATGCATGAGGGTGAAAAAAACTGAACTTAAACTTTAAGACATAAGACTTGCAGACAATACAATGACCAAAATGATTTTTGCAGCTTTTTTTACACTGATACTGCACTGGTGCCACAAACAAATGGGAAATGAACACCAACTTTCCCAGAATGAGAGGAGAGCTGAGGAAAAACAGGCTGTGACCAACACAGGCTGTGGGACATGCAGAAACATTTGAACCAAATCTGTGGAATCACGAGACACAGGTGAGCACAATGACTAGACATGATGGGTCATGATGTGTGCAGATACATGACATCGCATGTGGATGATGTAAACATAAACAAAAGGCACATGGACAAAAGACGACTGTGATGGGAGATTTTGCAATTTGCCAGCACTAAGCACATGAGCATTAGTAATGTTTCAGAGTGTGTTTCTTTTTTATTTAATATTATTTCTGTCTAATTTTCTCCCTTGTCTTTGTTCTCTCACAAGGTTGTTACTAACCCGGGACTCTGAATTGATCAGTAAAACTTTCTTTGTACCACAGATGTATTTTCATCAACAGACAGAAATTAATTTTCCACGAATCACATTAATCCTCAGAGCCAGAAAAGGTTCTTTAAACACTATTGAACTAATGTCACTGGGTTTTTTAAGTCAACAGGAGGTATGGTTTGTACTTGTTCAAGTTGGCTATAGTTAAATATATCCATGTGTTGAAGTGTTCTGTGTGCAAACACATGAAAAAAAAGCATGGGTGTCAGAAAATGGGTCGAAAATGATACACAGAGCTGAGGATGAAAAGGAGAGGCAAGATAACATGAAGATACTTGATGATTTCCACAGTATGCAAGAGAAGCGTGTGTGAGAGAAGTTTAGTGAAAAAGAAAGCTGTTATTAATCGAATGGATTGTGTAGAAACGATTGCCTGACCTTGAATGAGAAATAAAATCAGCAATGGTGGCAACTCTGCTCTGACTGGATAGTTTATTAGCACGTTATATGAAATTCTTCATTATTCACAATTCTGCATTTTTGCAGCTTTTTTTACACTGATCCTGCATTGGTGCCACAAACAAATGGGAAATGAATACCAACTTTCTCAGAATGAGAGGAGTGCTGAGGAAAAACAGCAGGAAAGGACAGTGAAGCGGTGCATAATATACAAGGGAAGTATGTGAGATAGAAGGTGAATAAAGAGATAAGCTGTTATGAAGTGAATGTATGATCTTGAAAGCATATTTTTCTAACCTCAAGTGGGAATTTAAACTGTAATGGCAGACATGAGTTTGGTGGATATAAAGTTTAGGGGCTTGAGTCGGGAATGTGATGTATTAGGATAGGATTTTGAGTTTGACCTACTTTACTTTTCCTTTTAGTTATGTGGGATTTGCATTTGCAAGTGTCTAAGGTTAATAATATGGCAGTTCCATGTACCAAATGTTCCTTATCCAATATGCCAAAGTAAATACAGTTTTTCATTCTTTCAGAGTGAAGGACTTTCAGAACTTTGACTGAAATGTTCAGTTCATACTGGATTAAAGTCACAAATCTTACCAGTAATCATTTAAATTATATCTGCCTCCCCAGGTAAAACTAATCCAACTTGAATAGGGTTTAAGTCATCCAAGTGAACTCACAACTCCAGATGGCTGCTGCATCACTGGGAATGGAGCTTCCCAGCAGTAGAATGAAATGTTATTAGTAGATTGCACCACTCTGAAGCACAAACAGAATTTCTAAAGTCTGTTCAGAGATGACTGATGGAGTTCATGTTCTTATGGAACATGGGCTACAGTAAAGAGAAGATAAAAACAACAGCAGTGCTACTGCAAGGCTTGCTCTCCACTGATATACTGAGGTATGAGCCACAGCTCTTACAGATCTACAGGAAATTAGCATCTCTGTGCTATCGATATTTCATTACATTTAACTCTCCCAGTATCCCTATGGCAGGAGTGTTCTATCTTATCTGCTAAAGGCCAAGACAAGCAGGAGCAACAACTGATTCCAACAGTTGATCATATGTGCCTCTGCTGTTGCATCAATAACTTATAGCCACACCAGCTCTTTATGGAGACATCTCTGCCCTACATAGTATTAATGCCAAAACTTCTCCTTACATTTAATTTAATAATTTCACCTGTTTTTTTGTTTGTTTGTTTGTTTGTTTTTTATTAACATACCTACTAGTAAATCTCCAAAAATTAGAATATAATAAAAAAGGTTATTTGTGTTAAAAAATTCAATTCATTGTACATCAAAACATTGTAAAACTGCAATAAAAACTAATATTTGTAATGTGATAATTCACTTCAACCTTTATGTAACAGACAAAATTGCAGTTTTCAATGATAAACTTCATTTTATTTGTAAAATATAAACAATTTAAAAAATTGATGCCTTCAGCAAGCTCAAGAAAAGGTAGGACAGAGGCAAAGTAAGACAAGTAACACTGTTTTGGAAGGTTTCACAAATAGCAATTTAACTGAAAACAGGTGTGGTTCAAAGTTCAAAGACAATGTTTCTCAACACAACATTGCAAATAATTGAGATCTTTCACCATCTACTGTTCATACTGTAATATCATGAAAAGATTAAAGGAGTAAAAGGAAATTTCATGTCTAAAGGTCAATTGAGGAAACCACTACTGAATGTGTGACCATCAAGCCCTCAGGCAAAACTGTTTGAGAAACAGTCCTGCTACTGTGATGGACATAGTGACATGTATTTTGAAGTACTTTGGAAAATCATTGTTAATTAACACAATCGATTGCTGCATCAATGAAATGCAACTTGAAACTGTATTATGCAAACAGGAAAACATATACTGTATTATTTCTGGCAAGTCCTCTGGGCCCAGACATCTGAGATGGACCAAAAAACAGTTGTTCACATTTGTCCATATTTCTCTTTGATCTTGGACAAAAATGGACATCAGATTCTATGTGCCAAAGATGAAAAAGATAATCATGATTTATCTAAAATTGACCACTAACAAATTATCACTCAACGTAAACAAAATTTCATACATACAAAAAAACAAGGATGGTAATGATTCACTTCTACTGATCTACATATCTATTTATAAATGAGTACAAGTTGTACAAAATGTGTAAGGATACACACTGATGACATGCTATACTGGAAAAAAAACATCTCACTCAAAATAGCAAAAGAACAGCAAAGAATATTAGTGTCATCAAAAAGCTCAAATTCAACTTGCCACAAAGTTTGTTACTGAACCTGTATTATACATCTATATCTTTCCTGCTGTAATATTACCTGTGCCAGTACTTTTAGAAGTAATATAATCTATCTGCACATCCTCCAGAAATGTAGAATGGCAATTTCATCAAAATTATTTTATAAAACCAGTGGCAGTTTCTGAAATGGGTGGTATGGGCAGAGGCCCAGGGCAGCATGTGTTCAGGGGCGGCATAACCAGCCAGCCACACCCCCATGAAGTTGTGTGAAGCACCCTTGGAATGATTGCCAAGAGCTGGCAGAGTTAAGCTTGGTTTAAGCTAGATTTATACTTCACACATCGTAACTTGCGCATGCCAAATATGACGCAATCATGGTGGCTCCGCTCATGCACATTGGCCCTGTACTCTGAGCTCTTGAAGAATACTCTTGATACATCTATGAAAGGGGTTGCTCACCCAAGGCAACAAACATGCTATGACCGCCCCTATATAAATCTCTGGTCCTCAATTCCAAAGCCTCCAGATTCTTCCAAATAAGTCAGTTTGTTTTTTCCTTTACACATGAACTCCTTCTGAACAGTTTAAAGTATATTCAATTATACAGAAAAGTATATTCAGTTCAACTTTCAGGTCCATCCCTATTCCAGAAAATCATCTAGTATCCTCCACTGAGCTTTCTTTAGGACATTTCTTAAACAGTTTGCACTCTCTTATCAAAGACTTCAATCTGAAACAGCCTACCACCAAATCTAAAACTCTGAACAGTCTGAACACTCTCAAAAACATCTAAAATCTCATCTGATATCACAGATAACAAACTCATCTGTATAATTATGCATCACTTATTTTTCTTTTAACACTATTTAGTTAAAAAAAATTTTTAAGGAAAGTAGTCTGTACAAGCACCCACTGGGCCTTTTTAAATTTCCCTGCACACTCTTTCACTGCATCTTTTTGATTACTCTTAGTTAATTGGTTCCTTTGTGCTAAAGACTAAAATAATTGAAAAAATACCATGTAGACTGTTACCAATGAAAAGTGCAAAAATCTGTAATGGTATAGGGTAAGGGGATGCATCAGTGCCCATGGCATGGGCGATCTGCAAACATTCGTTTGGAGATGTATGTGCAGCCATCAAGACAGCTTCTTTCCACAGGAACTCCATGATTATTTCAGCAGGACAATGCCAGGCCTTATTTTGTGGCTTTGTAGACATAGAGTGTGTGTTTGACTGGGATTCCTGCAGTTCAGATTTGTCTCCTATTGAAAATATCTGGAGCCTCATGAAGAGAAGAATCAGTGAACAGTGACCACATTCTGTCAAGCAGCTCAGGTCTTGCAGACAGTAAAAATGGACAAAAGTTCTATTTTCAAAACTGCAACAATTAGTATCTTCAATTTCCAAACATTTAAAACATATAATTTTAAAAAGGTGACATGACCCCGTTGTAAATGCCTCTGTCCCAACCTTTTTCTTTTTTTTTCTAATACAAAAAATTTGTTTAGCAAATAAAATTAAGCTCATCATTGAAAATGCTGAAAATCTTTTTTATTACTAATTTATTTTTCTTGCATTTTTAGAAAGTTTTCCAACTTTTCTGGAAATCAGGGTTTGTATATTTTATATTCATTACACATAGTGAAATGTGTTTGTTTTAATGCTGAAACTGTTTGATTAGTAATTTACTCAAACCTCAAAATGAAATATTCTAATAATTAGAGACTAAAAAGGCTAGAAACATGTCATTTTATTAATCTAAAATATTACAGTTTACCTTTTGAATTAACTTATGAACAAAAATAAGTTTTTCACATTGTATTATTTTCTAAAATTTTGTAAATAGTAGAGGAAATATATTATAATATTAACTGGATGAAATGTTTTCATTGTACATAAGGAAAAATATTTTTACAATTATTTTTTAAATAAAAAAGTACATACAGAGTATAAATCCAATCAAAGTGCAATTCGTTACAAATCTAATTAATATGTAATTACATAGTTACATTTAAGTAGATTAATAATTGTAATATGTATTTACATAGTTACATTTAAATAGATTAATAACTGTAATAACTGCAGACTTTAAGGGCTTGAACTGTAAAGTGAGTGTGTCTGCACACAACTTTCCACACATGGAGAGTTATCAGCAGTATGCATTCACTTCACACATTCGACCAGCCCTTAAGGTCAAATCTAAATTTACTTCACAGTATCGATCCAGACAGAAATACACCTGCAAGTAGCCGTTAAAGTTAATCACGTGCGGATCAATGAGCACATATTGCAGGTCACACAGAAAGGACATGAAAGATAAGTCAGCTGTGTAGAGTTCTGCTCTCAGAGTGTCTGTCACTGGCTCTCAGAGGAAGGCAGCTGCTTATTAGCATGTCTATTAAAAGCTTCATGGAGATTTTGGAAATGACTCCTTAAGAACCTATTTATGGCTTAATTGAGGGCAGAAGCCATTTTCTCTTCCTTTTCCTCATGAAATTCATAAATGCATAGCCTTAACCCTGAAAACTATGTGCATATTATTTAATTATGAATCGTATGTACCTCAGGAAATAGTCAATTACACTTCCTCCATGTCAGTATCATATTAACATGGCCTTATATGTTGTTGTGCTTTAGTATAACCAAAACATACTGAATTTTAACTTTAATTGTTTTTGTAATGCACATTAGACCACAAATCTGCATGTGATTTGTAATGAAATATAACATTTCAAAGACCAGTTGCAATTTTGTCCATTTTCAAATTCAAGCAAGTGGCAATAAAGACATGGCTTGGTTTAATCAGCCTGGATCTATGGGTGTACAATGCAAGACAACATTGGGTCTTGCACAAGTGGATATGGTGATTTTGGGACCTTAGGCAAAACACAGGAAACGCAGGAAGCATCCTGGGACAGCTGTGTCCTAGTGGTTAAGGCTCTGGTCTGGTGACCTGAAGGTTGCCGGTTTGATATCCATGCAGGTCATGACTGAAGTGCCCTTGAGCAAGGTACCTAACCCCAAATTGTCAGTCGATTGGTCATCAGATAGCCCTGGCCCTTCATCCCTGCTCTGATTATGTTTGGTTTAAAGGTTCCTTCATGTCTCAGTCCTCATCTGACATTGTATTGTCACCAAACTAATGTTGAATTGTCTTCATAGTCATCGTGTATAGTGTTTTATATAAAATCTTGCCTTTTGGTCCATGTTGCACCCATTTCTTCCAACCCACACTTCCTTGACAATCATTTAGTTTTACAAATGCATTACTAGTTTAAGTTTTATTTTTGTGTTTTGCAAAATGTACTATAGTTTAGTTTTTTAGTGCCACGATAAAAATGTGATATTACTTGTTTGATATTTAATATATAAACATTTTACATCAATTCTATACATCCATCTACAAAACCACAGTTTATGAGGCTTATTTACTTCAAAACAAAATACAATTCACAATACAATTCTTACACATTCTAATATATATTCTTAAATATTGCTTCTCTACACTTTATCTACCACTTAACTGTCTTGTTAATAGTGATCTGTAATTGTGTCATCCTAACACAGAATACTTTTATTATTATTAATTACAAATATGAGGGAACTGTATAATATCAAATTATGGCTGTTTTTAAAGTGTACATGTAAATAAATGTAATATCAACACACATATTTTTAATTTTTATTTGGAACCGTCAGCTCTTGGGGGTCCTCGACAGCTGCCTGCCTTTTCAAGCCCTGGGGAATTGCACATGGACAAATAGTTTATTGCATTAAAACAAATATTGATGTGAATGTGTTAACTTTGACAGCTGTGGTTTAAAATTATATTAAATGTTTTCCCCTGGCAAAAGGTTGAGAACAACAAAAAATGGTCAGATAAGAGAAGAAAATGAATCAAAACAGAGGGAAAGTGTGAAGAGAGAAGTAGAGTAGGATAGAGAAGTGATCGTTGAATGACAGAGATGGAGTTGGCCTTTTAGAAAAGGTTCCGAAAAACAGATTTTGGTTCCAAAGCAATTAAGATATACATAAATTTTCCCAAAGTGAGAATTCATTGAAATGAGATTTTCAGTTTTACATGCAGGTTGTTCTACTCCTATGACTGACAAGTAAAAAGACTGGAGTGCCCCCACCACCACCCCCTTAATTCAATTTGTGCCCAGTACAACAAAAGACCATGTATGACACTGTAAGTTATGTAGCTGTGAGGGTGCTCAGGAATTGAACTGTGACTCATGATCAGTCCTACAGTTTTAAGGGTTAAATGGGGACATCTTTTCACAAAGCTGGGCTGTAAGTCTGAAAATTTTGATCAAAGTTGTAGTGGTATTACTGTAGCTGTCATTAATCTCTCCTGTCTCCTAATAAAGGCAGGACACAGAGACACAGGGAAGGTGATCCAGCTCATATGCCAGCTGACATTTATTAACTATTAATACACACTATGCAGAGCTGGGGGAGCCAATTTAAATGGATTGACAGCTTGGAGACACTTGGAATGCTACCATGTATCTACCAAACTGCACCTTTTACCCAACATGGATTAAACACAACACAAAAAGCACTGTACTAAAGCAAATGAGTACATGAAGGCAAAAATTCTCAGGAGGATTCCTGAAAACAGAGAATAGATATTTCTTGTTATATTTCATTTTAACTGTAACTGATTAATTCAAATAATAATTAATATTTAAAGCTAAAATAGACAAAAATGTTTTGTCATTTTTGACCACATCTATAAACTGTAACTTGAGCAGGGTTGAAGCAGGTTCCAAAGTAGCCCTCTGTATAAATGAGCTAACCCAACAAAGTGTTGTACCTGTTTTATTGTAGTATGAGATAGTCAGTCCAAAATAGCCATAACTTTAACATGATCCCTTCTGCATATCCCACATAACATCTTTGACCAGGGACTGAAAGAAAGCAGGGCAATTGGATAAACCAAAAGGTGTCAACAGGTATTCATAATGGCCACTAGAAGTGCTAAATGCTATCATTTTCTTTCACGTGTACCAAATGATAGGCATTACATATGTCCAGCTTGGTTAATATAATAGCAGCTTTAAGCAAGTTAAAATCAGAAGACATAAATGGCAGATGATACTTATCCTTTAAATTTTATTTATTTAAAGTTGGTTTAATTCCATCTCTGAGTTCTGTAACCAGGAGATGGGTGTGTGACATGTTGTTACCTTAGAAGTACTACTACTTCTGACTGTGCTTCTGCTTACAAGGCCATTTTTATTACAATCCAAATGTAATCTCAATAGCCTCTGATGACTCCTATCAAAGTGGGGGTTGTGTTTACAGAGCCAGGAGTGACCAAGAAGAAATTGGTCCTTAGGGGCATTTACAAAATAAAACTAGAGGTGCTCTCAGTGATCATCTCCTACTTTCAAAGTTACAGGCTATGTAAATTCTACTTTGCTAGACCCTAAAGGGTGACCATATGAGGCCTGACCAGAAAGAAAAACAAGACTCATGACAAACTGTCATATAACTGATCATGTTAGTCCTGTCTGGGTACAAATTTTAATTATTTTTCAGGCAGATGTTGTCTTGTATTGTAAAATATTTATTTGGCTGTGGTTATTAGCTGTAGTAGTCTTTTAACAAACAGATCCTGCAAGAAACCTTCAGAAATCACAAACCAAAAAACATGAATGTTTTTGAAGGGTCACTTAATTGAGTTGGTCTGGATGGAAGATTGTCTGCTCCATTCACCCTGCAAGCATCATGTGGTGGTAAAAAACAAAACTTCATAATTAAGAATAGATACTGGCTTATTACATTGATTTATTAAGAATTATACAGGCTTATTAAAGCTTGTACATATGCAAATTAATGGTGATTATATTATTATGTGATGCAGCCAGGTTAACAACCAGGTTAGTAAAAAAATACTTCCCAGAAACTCACTTGATGTTATTTTAATGCAGGAGTTTCAACACTAAGGAGGCATGTAAAATGAAAAAAAAAAAATCAAATGTCCCCCCTGGAAAAAACCAATCCGAACAGGGCTATAAAGTGCATGAATATTCTGTCTCCTATCACAGTGAAGTCTTAAGTGGCTCCACCCTGCTGTCATTACCTCATTACCCAGCATCCCCTGCCCTCTAGTTATGCGTGGGTGGAATGGGTGGGGTGTGTGGGGAGACTGAGAAAGTAAGAGCGAAGGCCAAAAGAAACTACAGCCTTTTAGACCTCGCTGTAATTAAATCTGTCGCTGCTAATCACCACTGACCATTGTCATGGCAACCTGCAGAGAGCTAATTAGGGGCCAATGAGAAGTGAAGTCGGGGGGCAAATTGGCAGTGTCAGGTACTGACTCCTTTCTACACAGACTTAAATGACAGCATAGTTGTCGTCCTCAGTGAAAGCAGCATCAGTGATGCAGTTTATCCATCCGCTCTCCTGAAAGTATTCATTACAGCTGTGATTGGTGGGTACAGATTGTGATAGGGACACAGCAGAGGAAGAACAGCACTGTTTGGGAAGAATCAATGTGCTCAATTATATAAAGCCAGATTGCTTTTAAATGTATGTTTAAAATGACCATAATTCATTGTTATTGTACATAAAATACCAAACATTATTAAAATGGCAAGTGAATGCAAAGTTTTGAATAGTAGTATAGCTCTTAGTCTCTAATGTCTCTAATAATACAGGGATAGGAGTGCAGGTGAAAATCCAGAGTGTTCAGTCTTAGAAGCAGCATGTAATTGGAGACTGGGAGTTGTCGATCCATTGTACAGACTGATGCTTGATGGATAAAACCAGCCACACCCACCACCAGGCACAATGTCCTTCACAATGCCTCAAACAATAGGCAATTTCATCATCATTTGCACATGACATTTTTGTCTGCTGTGAGGCTTAATGTGGGGTTTGAGATCCCTGCCTGGTTTGACGATCTGCCAGAGTGAGATTTCAGTGTTATGGGGTGTTTGTGTAGGTGTGTGTGGGTTTGTATAAAAGTGGGCAAGCTGTGAAATAATGGACAGAGATGGCCTTGTTGTAGTATATGGATGACATACTGTGTGAGGTGAGGCCTGATACCCCTGAGGTTGGAAGCATAATAATAAAGAAGCATGACATCTCTGCTCTTGATGAAGTTGAATAATTATCTTGTCATCCAACCCATAATAATGTGCTTTTGTACAAGAATACAAGCAGCAGGAAAAGGGCATTTCAGTACTTTTTATCATCTATTTCAAGGCAGTGAGTTCCCCAATTTTTTCTCTTCATTATGTGAAACTGTAATTAATATAAATTACTTCTCAACTGCTAAAATTTTAAAAGTCTAGAATGTTCCTCTTGGGAGGATAATTTCACTTCATTGGAATTCTAATGAGCAGCTACAGGGCAAAGGGTGTCAAAGCTCTGGAACTCTTCTTAATATGTCCACTAAGCTATCGAGTTATTTAGTGGATAGCAGTGTCTGCAAGGATAATAGAAACCAGGAATTTTAAGAGATATTCTAAACAGCATGAAATAACTGTGATAAATGGGGCATTTACTGTATATGTAGACTTGTATGGCATATGCTCTAGTGTGATGGTACTCTCGCCCAGGGCACCAAACAGGCTAGGACCGCCCCTGGCTCCAGTCAACACTAAGCAGTGATGTCAGTTTTGACACATTTTAGATGTGTTTCAATCTGGTTTTAGAGCACATCACAGTACAGAGTCCGCCCTACTTAAAGTAACGAATGATATTTTGTTAACTGTGGATTCCGGAAAGTGTGCGGTGCTAATCCTTCTAGATCTTAGTGCTGCATTTGACACAGTCGATCATAATCCCTTTGGATCGCCTTGAGTCTGTGGTTGGTATTCAGGGTAAAGCTTTACAGTGGTTCACCTCCTATCTTACAAACAGATCCTTTTCAGTAAGCCTTGGCCATCTTTCTTCCTCATCAGTCAAAATTAACTGTGGAGTACCTCAAGGTTCTGTCCTGGGTCCCATTTTGTTTTCTCTTTACATGCTTCCCCTTCAGACTATTTTCCGCAAACATAAGATCTCGTATCACTGTTATGCGGATGACATGCAATTGTATCTTCCTTTGAAACAAGGTGATAATTGCCCCATACATGTGATGCGTGACTGTCTACAAGATATAAAAGTTTGGCTATCGAATAATTTCTTGAGATTGAATGAGGATAAAACAGAAGCCATTGTTTTTGGTCATCCAGAACATATTCAAACAATAGCAGATCGTCTAGGCCCATTATCTGTAAATGTACACAACCATGCCAAAAATCTAGGTGTTATTTTTGATTCTGCACTAAAATTTGATAAACAGATTAACTCAGTGGTCAGTGCTAGCTTTTATCAGCTTAGAAGAATTGCCAAGCTAAAATCCATCATGACTCCTAAGGACTTAGAAATAGTCATCCATGCGTTTATGACATCACATTTGGATTATTGTAACTCCCTCTACCTGGGCATCAACCAGTCAGCTCTGTCACATCTACAACTCATCCAAAATGAAGCAGCTCATTTTTTGACTAGGACCAAGAAACGGGAGTCTATTACACCTGTCCTGGCCTCCTTACATTGGTTGCCAGTCAAATTTAGAGTTGAGTTTAAGGTCTTATTGTTTGTTTTTAAAGCCCTGAATGGCATTGCACCAACATACATCTCTGATGTTCGTATTCTACCTCAAGAAATTTACGATCCTCAAACTAGCTGCTGTTAGAAACACCACTTTCTAGATTAAAGTCAAAGGGTGACCGAGCATTTTCTGTTGCTGCACCTAAACTGTGGAATAGTCTGCCAGTTTTTATAAGGAGGTCTCCCACAATTGATGTTTTTAAGTCTAGTCTTAAAACACATTTATTCTCTCAAGCCTTTCAGTGTCCATAAGCTCCAATGAACAAGTTTCTGTGTGCAGTAAATTTTACATTTTAAAACTGAATTTTTATTTGAATTTCTTTCTTTCTTTCTTTCTTTTTTATTTTAAGTTAAAATTTTGTTTTATAATTTTAGTATTACTTGTTTACTTATTATGCTTATTTTATTTTATGACCCATTTGTTCTTATTTACTACTTCTACATTTGTATATTGTACAGCACTTTGGTTGGCTGTATTTTTAAATGTGCTATATAAATAAACTTGACTTGACTTGACTTGTGTGTGTGTGTGTGTGTGTGTGTGTGTGTGTGTGTGTGTGTGTGTTTAGGTCTTAGTGCAGCTTTTGACACAGTTGATCACACTATCTTGCTGGACCATTTAAAGCACTGTTTTGCCATTCAGGGTTCTTAAACTGAAGTGGTTTGCCTCTTTTTTGAAAAACAAATCCTTCTGTGTCAAGATGGGAAATAATTTGTCCACAACTGCAAACATTACTTGTGGAGTCCCTCAGGGATCCATTTTGGGCCCTATCATGTTCTCTTGTAATTGTGATTGTAGATGTTACTGTTTGTTTTTAAGACTTTACATGGTGTGGCTCCTAGCTATATAACTCACATGCTCTGCTTTTATTCCTCCTCTTAGTCACTATGTTCCTCAAACCAGCTGTTTATAGCCATCCCACGGTTCTGGCTGAAGTTTAACGGAGATTAGCCACTCTCAGTCACTGCACCTAAACTCTGGAATAGCCTTCCATTTTACAAAAAGTCCTCTCCTACATTAGACATTTTTAAAACAAACATGAAAACCTCTTTATTTGCTTTGCCATTTGAATCGTTTTAAAGATTTTTTGAGCTTTTAGAGCTTTTATTGTGCAGCACTTTCGTTGACACTTGCTGTCTTGTAAATGTGCTATATAAATAAAGTTGTATTGTCTTAAACTAGTGCCAGATTTGTTGCATTATTGGCAAGAGGAGTCAGGGTGAATTAGGGGATGTTGCAAATCAATCTGATGTCAGAACTTCATGGCAGTTACATATGAGTATCTAAATAATCAAAATCGATATAAGTCAAGTCGACAACCTCATGTGTATACTGGACTGGATGTGTTGATGTTGAGGACCACAGGAGGTACTATTCCTGTGTGCTGTGTGGATTGAGACAATGTACTGTATAAAAATGACACAATCTTACAGATGAGATGCAAAATCAAGGTTCTGGTTGAGGTCAGAAAACAATCCCTGGTCATTTCATTCCCATCTTCAAAACTGCTTTAGTCTTTCCTCAACTCTCTGCCTAATAGTTAATGTGGTGAGTGTTTTGATGCAGACTGGCTACTGTCACATTATCCAAGTGCATGCTGCAGATTGGATGTCTAATGCTTTGAGAGTTTTGAGTGTCTAGAAGTTTGCATGTAAACATAAATATGAGAAACGCTGACTATAAAAATCCATATACTGTTGTAAGAGACCCAGAAAATTAATGTAAAAGTAACTGCACACAAAAATCTACCATCACATTCACTGTTTGACTGTAACAGTGCACCTAACATGCAGGGAAGAAGTTAAAGTTATCACATGATTGTGCATGTCACTTGAGATTTATTGAGTAAGGAACAAAAACTCATATGTTATCCAACCAGAGGACTGGAAGGGCAATCTCTGATTGTACCCCATCTAACATCCTCCTCTATTTTCACACCAGCAGAGCTAGATATTGTTGTTATATCCCACCATTTAGCAGTGTCAGTGCTTCTTGGCTTGACTGTGAAGGCTTATATTAAAATCTTCACTAGAACTGGAACAGCATGTGAAGAAAAGTGGCGGAACCCATTTGGCAGCCGCCTCAAAGCCACTGTGTGGGTTGGTCCGCCTGGCACTTTCAATCAAAAGACAAATGAAAAACACTGGGGCACTGTTGAGACAAGCAAATGATAATGACAATGTTTACGGTGCTAGGATAAACAAGACGCTCAACTATTCTCACTCAGAATCTCCCTGCTGGAGCCTATTTGAATCTTCCGTGCTTTTCTGTCACTTATACTTTCTTTAAAGGGACAATGTCCTGTATTTTTCTTTCATTTTATATAAAAAAAATTGAAACTTCATTGTGAATGGAAATGCATGTATATGTACAGTTGTTTGTGACATCACAAAAACAGCTCAATCAAAATGGTCTGTTTTTTTTGTTTGTTTACACATATGTACTTAATGGACTTTATATCTCTCTTTTATTTAAGAAAAGGAGGAAAAGTTTCTGTTCCATCATATAGGTCCGTTAACTTGACTTTGATCCACGAAGTCAGTCACGCTCTAGTTCCTGAATTGTTGGAGTAGTAGCGTCAGTGCTATGAGGGGTGCTAGCCTGAGGCCTAGTGAAGCCTGCACTGCGGCGTGTTTCCCCAGCAAATCTGACTGGAATAGCAAAGCAGGCTGCTCTCCCAGCATAGCTGAGCTGTGTAACATCTGTAAAAGTGCTGCTATGCCCTTGCATGCAGGTGTCAGAACATTTAAAGCCATTTTCTCCAGGGAGTGGGAAAAAAAAACATACCAACCAACCCTGCTGGCGTATAACTCTTGCCCCAAATTAAATCATGAGCCTTTCTTCCCAGAAAATTATTTGCATTTGGATTTTTTTTTCATTGAACCAATATGGCTTATTCCCCTTCAGCTGTAGTTTCTTATCGTGACTCACTCGTCAGAGAGGAAAATGAGGTACAATGAGTGCGAGAGGGGTGTGTAGACTGCAGAGGTGGAGGGAGATGAGCTGTCTGCCTCAGAACACTCACACAGTCAGCCTGCTTAACAAGGTCAGAGACATCAGAATGTGATTAGGGATCACCCAGAGCAACATCATGAAGAAAATACAGTGTATATTTGGACAGATGCTCTTTTTCATTGCTTTGGCGCTGCATTATAGTACTTCAGATTGGAAATGAAAGAATGATTACTACGGTTGAAATAGAGGTTGATGTTTTCCATTTCATTTAAAAGCATTTTCACTCCATTTCAGGGCACTGCAAGTAGTTGCACAATTGGATTTGAATGGCATGTGGACTGTAAAATGTTAGGCCAGTTTGATCATGAAACACAATACAATTCTGTTTGAATTGCAAGAAACCAGTAATCCATTTTAGAACATAGAACCCTATTACTAGATTTTTGGGTTAGAATGCTAGTCCAGTTAAAATAACGTATAATTCTATTTATTGTGCTTGTATTATGTTTTCTAAACTTTTTCAAATGTTACATATACCCCCTCTGTTAAAGTTGTAAGATTTCTATTCAAGTCAATTTGGGCTGTGTTTTCTACAAAGGTTGATTATTCATGCAAAAAACAGTTTTACATGTTGCCTTGCTCTCCTACATGTCTTTTCTTTCTAGCCCCACATAGTCTTTACTACAGATCATCTGTCATTATTTTCCTTCCTGTCAAAATCACAGCTACAATAAAATCCAGCAATAAGCCTACAGCAGCACTCTGGAGGAATTTGCCCTGCCTATTACACAGCACCAAAGCACATTCAGTTGGCTTTCAATGACTTCCCCTGCCCATAGTTGAAAAGGCCTTTGGGACACATTCCTCAGACTTAGAAACTGTATTTGTAAGTTTGACTTGCAAGTGAAGCCCCGCTATACTCTGCATCATGCATGAGCGGACAGAGAAATGGGCACAGCAGGATGCCCAGCACATCACTGTTACTCTACAGGGGCTGATGCCACATAAAAGTCATAAGAATGGAAGAAAATGACCAGGCAATTTGGTGAAAGGGAAAAAAAGATCTAAGACTAAGAGAAAAAAAACCCACATTGTTCACATGAGAGTGATTTGCCGCTGTGCACTTTTGCATGGTGAGAATTCATGCCACATTACAATGGGTATAATATAACCAAAGCATTCTCAACACAAATATAATCTCAATACAAAGTATATCACACTACAAACATACCTTAACCTCATGGGTAACTTCAATATTCAGCTGAAACCATTAACGGGGTTCAAATCATGACATTTTTCCTGAATTTGAAAACTTAATTAAAATTAAGAGATTAAAATTAATTTAAAATTAAAGAGCAGTATGATTAACCATGTAAACAACATAATTATGACAGGTTTTGGTAGATACATCACACACAGTTGTGATCTTAGCCCATTTGGCACCCTGGGTGAATAACCCCTCTAGCGCCCCCTAGCAGATTAGGTTTAAAATCACTTGTGTATTTCATAAGACAGAACAGGACAATCCTGAAAAGCAAAAATAACTTAAGCAAATAAACACAACTATTAATTCTGTTAACTGCCTCAAATGTAAATGTAAATGGACTCTGCAAACCATCTGAAACAAGTCATGTATGCCTACGTAGCTGATTAGAAGAAAGATTCTGAAGGTGCTGTTCATTTAAACTCCAAAAGAAATTCAAGTTCAGCTATGACAGGACTGATGACGAAGGCAAGTAAAGGCTGGGAGGGAAAAAGTGCTTATGTAGAATTTGTTATCAGACTCGTTTTTTGCATCTTCAGTGGAGCTGAATAATAGATAATCTGAGCAAGGTCCTTCCTGCTACTCAAGTGAAGGTGTTCACGTGTTCAAAGCTACTCGAGGAGAAGTAATGGGAAGCGAAACAAACGGCTCTGCTTTCGATTCCAAGTCAGACTTGTCATTCGATTTTCTTCACCTTCACACCTTGTCATCGGATTTATCGAGTACAAATTGAAAGGAAGACTTGAAGGCCACAGAGTGTTTGAGATGACCAAAGTTCAGGTAGTGTATCATAAAAGTATAAAAGGTTATTTGAAAGTAATCTGACTAGGATTATGACGTTTTATTGTGAATTTTTCGAAAAATGTTGAGAGTTAATGATGAGTTGCATTATGTAAAGACTATTTTAGCAATAAACCAGTATTTTAAAGATGTTTGTGTTCAATAGTAAGACTTAACAGAAAAGTTATTTAACAACAAATCAAATGTTATGTATCATTTTTAAATGCTATAATTATTTTTTCTTAATTTTAAAAATTCTTACAAATAAACTTTTGGAAATGAGAATTTTAACTTGAACAGAACCAGAATTGACATTGTGTGTAAATTTTTATAAAAGGGCAGCAAACTTGCACTCACTACTAAAATGTTTTTAAGAAGCCACCACTGTACCAAACAGAGCAAACACATTTTTTGCTTAGTTGTTCCAAAGGTCTCTTTTGAAAAATGTTCAGCTTTGTTGACCTCAAAAATTACAACTTAGGCTACAATAAATAATTGCTTTCATCCTGTGCTTATAATATAAACAATGAAAGCACATTAAAATTCATCTCAGTAAAAGTGTTTGTGTTTGAAAAAAACATCATGAATCAAAGAACAAAGTTTTTTTCCAGATGATCTCCTTGATGCTCCTCATTCTCAAAATAGATTTTTTTAATTCCATCAGCAGCACTTGATTGTACTTAAAAATCAATTGATTCACCAAACCAGGTACACGATAACTACACATAATAATAGTCCATGAGGACAGGTTTGACTTTATTAAACAAATAGAAATCTTTGGCTGTGAACTAAACAATGGCTAGGAACTTTAAACATAACGTGGCTGTGGCAATACAAGGTAAATAATACAATGACCAACAAAAACTATGACACATGAGGGAACCTATAAACTAGACATAATCACACATGAGATTCGGAAGCAGGGCAGAGGAATCACGAGACTCAGGCGAGCACAATGATAAGACATGTCAGTGCAAGATAAGGGCAGAGACATGACGCAGTACGTGGATGACGTAAGCATAAACAAAAGGCACACAGACAAGACAGAAACAGGGACAGAGCTGTGATGGGAGGTTTCACAGTATTACATTATACAAAAATATAATCTAATACTGTTATCGTAGAAATACCAAACAAAGCAAGCTAAGCAAGCAAGTTTGCCACTTCAGACTCTGCGTCACTGTATAAGAACATTTCCATCAGCCGTGCCCTGTCCAACAGAACATTTAAGCTTCATTTAAGATTTAAAATTGTAATTTAGAAAATTACTAACCTCAAAGATGTTCATTGTGTGATTTCATAGTCAGAGCTGTGCTTGCTTCATCATACTCATGAAAGTCTAAGGTCTCTTATCAGCATCCAGATGGCAAATCAAATTTCGATTGTTCTTCTCTTCATGCAGATTTCACAAGGCGCACAGCCTGCTGTGTACGGAGCTGTACAGAAATGCCTTCACTCAATGCGTGCTTCTGGAAGTATTTACAGCGGGGCTTTTCTGGGGCTTTCACAGTGACTCAATTATTTCACCAGATCCATTTATGCCATCAAAGCTGATCCTTTCAAAGCTTGTGTAAAAGTTGTTAGCTGAACACATTTGTGCTAGCTGTACTGACACACAGAAAAAAACATTATGAAGTTCTGCTATAATATAGAAAGCACTTTTCTTTTATGAGCCTTTTCTAATCTGCCTTTTTAAAAATGTAGTTACATATAGCAGAAATGTATGACTGAAGTGGTCTGATGTGTTGCATAGGCCCTTTGTCGGATGTCATGTAATGTCATGTCACACGCTGTCATCGCTTTGTGATGGTAGGCTGCACAGACGAGTCACTTCTCTCCAATCTCTCCACCATCTGTCTCTGGTTGCTTGTAGCAGGCTAGCACCTGATAATCCAGTCCATGTCTTGATGTTATCCATCCAGGTTATTATTGGTCTTCCACGTCTTCTGACTCCCTCCACAAGTCCAGTCATAACACTTCCTTCAATGCTCTCATGTGCTGCCTCATCACATGACCAAAGTAACGTAACTTGTGGGATTTAACGTGCATCAGTAACTCCTTTTGAGTTCTAGCATCTCATAGACTTGCTCAGTGGTCATCATCTTCATCCATGAGATCTTCAGCAACTTCCTGATGCACTTGTTCTCAAAAGCCTGAATATGTTTTTCTTCCTCTTTCTTCAGTGTCCAGGCTTCACATCCATATGTAGCTACTGGCCAGACCAAGGCTTTCATCAGTCTTAGTTTGGTGTTGTCGGATGTACAACTACTAATTGATCTCAGTGGAATTTTGATGACTATTTATTATTTCACTTCCTGAACAGTTCCTGAACTTGTGCCATTAACAAAGTGATTACAAAGCAATAAAAAGACAATAGAAGTGTGTTGTGTGTAAAAGTTAGGGCACAGAACTTTAATTTCAGAATCAAATGAGTTCTCCTCTACAAGTGTAACAGCCACTATGGGAGAGTATTTCCTGAACCCACAGAGCAATTTATTTTCATTATCCTAATCACTAGATCAATACAATGGCAAATAGCATCCATTTATCTTACCAGAAAATATATGGCACCTCTGGTGAACACTATGCATAAATGGCAGTTAGCTGCAATACATAACAGAATTAACTAGGCATAATGACAAATGATTAAAAACAGCCCAATGGGAAGAGATGGGAGAATGGATGTTTCTTTGTTGACTGAAATGTGGGGAGCCATCACTCTAGGGAAGATTTGGCATTTGTTAGACGCAAGGCTACTGTGTTTACAGAGAGCTGACTGGCAGACAGCAATCCATCATGAGTCTTCCTCGCAACTGAAGTGGGAGTTAGTCCCACTCCTCTGGAGACACAGTGTCTCCTGTTGTGTACAAAAACAGTGTACATGGAACCCTACCTGCAAAACAAGAGGGTCTAGTACTGTCAGTTGGCTGCAATTATATAGTGACAGGACCCAATTCAATTCAATTCAGACACATTTATATTGATTTTTTTTCTCATGCATGTGTTGACCTGATTGAAATCACATCATTCATATTAACAAACAAAATTAAGAAAAATTATGTTGACCAGACAAAAGATGAAGTATATTGTGTTCCAACTGTCTGCAATGAAATAAAAGTCCATACGATGCCAAATTTTTCTGATTTGCTTTGTATTCGGAACAGGCAGAGCTAATAGCAAAAGAGGATGACCAGCAACAAGATGGATGCTAATAATTTAGGAAAATCATAAACAAGTTATTAAAAAGCCAAACAGAAGACACTAACCAAACCTTATCGCCCTCAGGAGTCAGAATCAATTTGAGAGTACGTAATAATTACAATAACAAGCTCAGTCTAAGCAGGACATTTTTGATGGAGCATATTTGTGGGCAAATGTACTTATAGATGTTTTCACAGTGGTCACTGCTAAGGGGTGAAAATAGATATAATTCTCAATAAAATACCAGCCTAGTCAATGTGTAGATTTGTGAAGAGAGAACACTCAAAGACTCTAAAGTCCTGGAGTCTGTGTATGAACAGGGAAACCATTCAACTGGGCTGGACACCGACCCTCCAGGAATGAGTCTCTCATTGGGTTCTCTAAAGAACCTTTCAAAAGATAGCTTTTAGATAGAACCAGATAGAATCATTTTTGTATGAGATGGAGTGTGGGGCATGTTTTTAAAATTTAAAGGACTTTACCAGCTAAAGGGTTTTTTTCCTAGAATGATACGTACATTAAAATCAAAAACCATGTAAGAATGTTTATGTTTAAAGTCAAAATATAACATCGGTTTCCCATGTTTATACACTGTCACCGTTTACTTTTAACCCATGCAGAGTAAGATCAGTAAAGGAATAGTTTCCTTTTACATGCCCAATAAACTCTATGATTCACACCATATATAAGCAGATTATGGAACTCCATATACTACCATGTTCCTGGCTCACAAATCTAATTTCTCTCTGCCTGTAAGCACAGGATTACACATAAATCCACAAGGTAACAGTTACGGTTTTCCCATCCAGCTAATGTTTTCCCATCAAACTGCCTGTTTATTCTTCTCCCAGGGTTTGGGGAATAAACAGTAGCCATTACTTCTTCATTTGTCTCATGTTTGAAGCATTTAAAGTCCTCCAACATATGGCTGGTTCAACTGTTACTGTAATGAGGCGTTTTAAGTGTTATTTTCAGCAGGAGTCAACATGACTTGCCCTAGGGGCCACTGTGACTGCTGCATGGCTGTCACAGTGATTTATCTGGTATGGGTAAAACATATGGAGGACATGACAGGAGAAATCACTTTGATAAGATACATGTCCTGAGTTCTTGGTTGAATGAACACTTCAAAGCAGGAAGTGCTAGAAGATTGTAATGTGGCTGTGACTGCATAAGAAATGGTTGGCGTTTTACAGTGAAAAAACGAATTTAGAAGATGAGATGTAGGATAAAAAACTGCGTAATGCTAACCAAATATGCTGAAACGTGCTCCGAATGCAAGTTAGATATAGCTGTTATATTCACTACTATACAGCACAAGGGGATACAGCTCATGGACTCTCCAATGGTTTGCCACTGGTTCACTCCAGCTCCACCCTCAAGAGTGTGAGTGTATGGACTCATTCACCATTGGCTCATTCTAGCTACAGCTCCACACTAGCCCCACCCTTTCTTTTGATCACACAAGGGCTGCTTTGTACGTTTATGCCTTTTGTGAAGCTTTGTCATTATGGTATAGTGTTGAACCTTGTTTCAAGTGTATAGGTTTTATTTGTGTTTTGGACTGTTGCTTGTTCCCTGGATTTTGATCACTGGTTTTGCTTGTGTGTAGCTGCTTGTCTGTGAGTTGACCTGTGCTTGCGGTAATGATGATGAATACTGAAAAGCTAAAAACTAAACTACTCTGCATTTATTTCCTGCCTCCATAACCAGAATGTTACATTGTCAATGGATGGCCATTATAAATAATTGGTAGTGAGAATTGTTCTACAAATTGTAGAAGGCCATTTTCCTAACTTAGGAGCCCAAAATCCCTACACAGGAAATGCCTAAGTATGGTAATCACCAAACAAGACACATTCAAGAATAAAGACTTGTTCATTATTATAGATTAAGGTTTTAATAGCACTGCAGTGGTTATAAAAGTTATTTGGGTGCAGTACTAGAACTAGTAGTAAGTATTAATAATAGGAGCCATTTTCACCAAAGTCTGCTCTTGATATATGTAGCATTGTAAGAGAGATTCTCCATCAAAAGGAAAATGTAGTCTAGAATTAAAAATTAATCCCTGTCCAAAAACTAGTCCAGATTGCATAATATTTAATGATGCCACATTTGACATTCTATTTAGTGTAATGTTTACTTGTATTTTGAAATTGGTGCATTTACTGAACCTCCAGATGGTGAGCACTAATGACGTTATAACTGAGCATAAGGGATGAGTGAAAGATTTGTGTGGTCTCTCTGTAAATTGCCCCCTCACTCAGAATTACCTCAAAACTTCATGCTTGCTTCCCTCCTGTTGCATATAATCCATGGGTCAAGCTCTGATGGCTTTGGTAATTGGCTTCATAAGCTATGGGACAGAGTGAATTGCTGCCAGTCAGAAGTCTTTTCAGTTGCTTGCATTTGAATTTGTCTGCTGCAGAGTCACAAGAAAGCCAAGGCTATATGAAACAGCACAAGCAAAACCAGAGTGGGCTGACATTTTGATGTATATAAATTTAAATAAAATAATTCAGGGCACTATAAAAAAAAAAAAAAATATATATTTGGAATTATATATATATATATATATATATATATATATATATATAAATCCTCTGTAGTACTAATAAAATAGCCTGTTTTTTTAGAATGTATGAAGAATCTTTTGGAGTTTCAATAATGTAAGTATAATGTAAAGGTTCTATAATACTTGGTTAGATTTATATGTTCAGCTCAAGATTTGTTTAACTCTTTAACATCCTCACCATGAAAGAAATAATTGAAATACAGTATATATAATTATAATTTTGTGTGGTGGTGGTGTGTGTAAAGAACAGTGTTGCGAATAACGGCGTTAAAAATAACGGCGTTATGTAATGACATCATTTTGTCAGTAACGGGATAAAATAATTAATTACTTTTCCTGTCGTTATAACGCTGTTGACGTTACTGGTCATTAAAAGCGGTGCGTTACTATATATTGATATACTAACAGTAATCCGAGCGGACCTCTGCTCAGGCTAGTGAGGAGTAACAGGTGTTACACCGAGAACTGTGACCTGTCGAGATCTATGACTTGATAGAAGAAGTCACAGATCTCGATAGGTCACAGTTCTCGGCGTAACACCTGTTTAACTTAAGTCAGTAAGCGATTGACTAAGGCAGCAGTATGGTAGCCAATCAGAACCAGTGTTTTTACACGTGTGCCGAGAGGCAGAGGAGCAAGCCGAAGAAAAGTTAGCATTTTCAAAGTGGCGATATAAACATTACTTCAAATTCATTGAGGTTAAAGGCAAAAACGTGCATGTAATGTGTACATTATGTCCTCGGGCAAAGACTTTGTCGACATCCACTGTAAGCAACTCTAATTTAATAAAGCATCTCACAGCGACCCACGCAGCTACAAAGTTAGTGGCTACACCGACACCAAAGTAAGTCGTCCACTAGCAAAGAACTCGGAGCAAAGTCCGCCAAGCAGCAAAGGCTTGATTTTTGAAGAATAAGACTATAGAGGTTTTGTTGTTGAGTTTACTTCTGTTGTGAACAAACCAGTTGTCTCAGGTTGAGAGAATTTAATTTAATTTGAAAGATGCAAATGCATTTTATATAGTGTAACTGTTTACTTTTGCTTTTTTTTTTTTTTTCAAACAAAGATTTGGTATTTTAAAGGATTTTATCCTGCACTGGTCTGTTGATGTGCAATAAATATCAAAAGCTACCGGTACTCATTTCAACTGACTGTAAAAACTGCTTTTTCAAAAAACCCTTATTCTTTGACAAATAACTTTTTTAAACTGTAATGCAAATAGTTACTTTCCCTGGTAACGAGTTACTTTTATTATAGAGTAATTCAGTTACTAACTAAGGTACTTTTTTGAACAAGTAGTGAGTAACTATAACTAATTACTTTTTTAAAGTAATGTTCCCAACACTGGTAAAGAACATACACTTTAAACATAAAATCCCAGCAGACACAGGACATTATTAATGTTATCCTGATGTAAAATTTTTGTGACATAATAATTTAGTTTAAATTTATTTTAATATTATTTTCTAACATTGTTGTGTATTTGACTTATGAAACCACCCAGCCATCTCCAGCTAATGCTGCTTCAACATTAGCTGGAGATGGAAAGAGTGCACAGAAATCCTAAAACAAGAATTCAGTAATAAAGTGGAATACAGGTTTAAATAACAAAGATTAAGAGTGATAAGCATGTAAGGTGTCTAAAGTATTTCTGTCATTAATTTTTTGGCATGTTTCTCTGTGTAAGAAGAGAGCTATTTATCCTCCCACACTCTCCTCCTCTGTCTTTTGTTGTCTCCCCCAATCTCTTTTGCACTAGTTTATTGTCAAAATCACATGAATAATACAGCTCAGTGTGTGGTAAGACATTCTCTTTAGAAACGTGAAGTTGATGAGTCTTTGAGCGTCAGTTTCTGATCTTTGCCTTGCAGCAACTCTCTGCTCTTTTTCTCTCTGTCCTCCCTCAAAGGACCACAGAAATATACCCAATGATTACACCCATCATTCACTGTCACAGCTGTAAGGTACTGCGAGCAGGGCTTTCCATGCTTCTTCATCAATGTCTGTCGTGATGTCTCCAAAAGAGGTGCAACTCAGAATGATGGTGCTCAAGTTAGATCAGATAATAACAGTTTGAGAGGTTCTGCATAAAAGCAGCAGTCTTCCTGTAACAGAAATATGTTTGCTGGAGAGCTCCATGCTGAAGAGATCCTTCTGTGAAGAACCTGAGGATACAGTATAAGGCATAAATTGGGAACATTGAGTTTCCAATGAAACCAAACTATTTCAATGGAGTCATATCTAAACTGGATGTACCAGATGAATCACAGCTTTCGTATAAAAAAAAATCCCCAGGGGATCAGGTAATTTGAAAACTATATGCTCAGTTATTTTTCTCCATGCTGTGTCATTGCATCATTAGTTCATGCACAAGAGAGCTAACAAAAGATATTACATTGATTCTAGACATGGTATGGAGACGAGCACTAAAATACATCAGTACAGTTCTGTATAAAAACTGTCATATTGTAGCAATGTATTTCTTTTATTGTTAAGTTTCATATAAAATGAAAGTGTTAAAGACATCCAATCAAAGTACAAAACTCCATTTGCTGAAACATTGGGATACTTTCTAAAAATGCCATAAAAACTGAATTTTTGTCAATTCCCATTAATCTTTATTTAAAATACAAAAGGACAAAGAGTGTTTTCAATGAAAAACTAAATTCTATTTCTTAAATATACACACTCAAAAACAACCAGAGGTAAAATAAGACTAAAATGATACAACTGTAACTGTATAACACTGTTCTGGAAGGTTCCACAATTAACAGTTCAACTTGTTGAGAGGACTGTTGAGTTTTTGAGAGCAATATTGCACAACATTGAGGTCTTTCACTATCTATAGTTCATAATATAATTAAAAGATTTAAGTAGTCAAGGGAAATCTTGGTGCATAAAGGCCAAGGGAGAAAATGCTCAATGCTGACTATTGAGCCAAAACAATTATGCAAACAGGAAGCTCCCATAAGTGAGTCAGCAGTTTATGCAAATTAGCTTTGCAAGTCTCAAATCTTGTATACAACAAGAATGAGTAAAAAATTAACTTGTCAAACTGCAACAGTTCATAGATTCAATTACTAAATGATTAAAGTATTTAATTAAAAGAAAAAGCAGATACAGCCAGGTTAGCTGTATCACTGGTTGGGATTTTAGGAGTTGGACAGAAGATAAATACCTATCATTATTAGAAACAAAGTCAAACCAGCCAGTTATTGATCATAAGCTGTAAGCTTGCTTGAACCAAGCCTATATGAGGAATAATTGCTGTATGTGAGCATATTTTCTATTTTCTTTCAGATTTTTTAAAATTGTCTTTGAAATGTTTGTATTGCTGTTGTTTATCTCTAATGCAGCTTTGAAGAATTTTGTGGACCAAAACTATTGTTAGTATTCAGTATGTTGCTCTATAATTGAGCTTTGGTAAAGATGAAACCAAAATGATGCCATCTACTGGAATCTGTATATGTTTACACCCTCTCTAAGCCACAACATCAACATGGAATATTCCTATTGGTAGAAAAAGGTCAGTTATTATACAAATTCTGTTTGACAAAGAAGAGCCTGCCTGCAGTCCAAACCTTTCACCAACAGAAATAATTTGGTGCATTATGATATGAAAAATGTGACAAATTGTGCACAAATTGTGCCAAAACTGTTGAACAGCTAAAATGCTATGTCATAAAAGAATGGGACAACACTCCTCTCTGAAAACTCAATTATTCTTCTCACTTTCCAGATATTTACCGGCTGTTGTCAAAAGAAGAGGGGATGCTACACTGTTAGACATGACCCTGCCCCAACTTTTTAGACATGTGCTGCCATCAAGCAAAATTTTGTTTTGTTTTGTTTTTTCATTAAATGGTAAAATGCTTCACTTTAAACATCTATTATGTTCTACAGCATCCCAAAGTTTTGGAACTAGGGCCATGTGTGTATATATGCAACCACTAGGTACACATTCATTAGGTACACATATCAAGGATCTAAACTCATTGTCCATTTTATCATCTCCATTTACCATATAGGTGTACTTTTAGTTTTACAATTTACAATTACACATTATAGTCCATCTGTTTCTCTGTATTTTCCTGTGAAACTGATGTGGTGGTGGTGTACTAGTGTGAACTGCTGGATTTAAACACTACGTCCACACATTGCCCACTCTATTAGATATACCAATCTTGTTGATCCACTTTGTAGATGTAAGAGACCACAGGATGGCTGGGTAGTTTTGGTTGATGCATTATTTTCTCTCCAACAGTGACACTGAGGTGTTTAAAAGCATCAGCAACTCTGATTCACTCTAACACACACTAACACACCACCACCACATCAGTGTCACTGAGGTGCTGAGAATGAACTGATAAAATGGACAATGAGTGTAGATATAAAGCATGTGTTCCTAATGAAGTGGCCATTGAGGGCATGTGAACTTTGAGATTTAAGGTTAAAATATACTTTTGTAACCAAAAATATATTTGTCACCGCTTGATGTCCTAAATGAATTCAACAGGAAAAGGGTACTGCAATTGCTTCCAAAATGCAATTTTGAAATGCAAATCAGTGCCTCAGTACTGTACTTGTGAATATTGGTTTTGCGAAAAGGCCTCATCCAATCTCTCATAACGATTCTCAATCCATGACAAAGCCTGAGGACTTTGCGGGAAGCCTTGTGCCACAATCTCCAGAGCCCAGCCACCTCCATGGCAGATAAGCACTTTACTCCACTGTTTGTGTCAGCACTAAATCGTCTCTGTGACTGCATACGAGCTCTAATCTGGGACAACTGTAAAACTCCTACAATCTCACCTCCTGTAACCTCAAAGGAATTAGCGCTGCAATGAATGTGCCTGCAGCACCAGCGACCACTCTCAACCTCCTGATAGCAAACGCTTATTATTTTTTGACAGGTTATATATGTGACTCCCTTCACAAAGAGAAACCCTCGACTTGTTACTGCAGAAACCCCTTTTATTGTTTGCACTGTATATTTGTATTCTTGTTCAGGAGAAAGCAAGAGAGGGCTGCTTTTGAAGTGCCTGCTGGACTGGAGAGTGCAAGCCAAAGGGAAGAAGCAGCCCAGAGAGCTTTCCATCCTTTCCTCTCTTTCCTTCTTCTTTCTCTCTCTCTCCCTCTCATGTCTCTGTTGAAGCAGCAGCTGCTAGCCTCCGGTTGTTAGTGCTCTGAGGAGATGCTGCGTCAAACAGAGGAGAAACTAAAGCTGAGCTGAGATGTGATGCAAAAAGGCTGATCAGTCGGATTAATCACCTGGAGTGACGCCTAATAGGCAACAGCACAACTGTGTTCTGTATGAGAAATACTTGGGTTTGCAATGTTGTTCTTCTGTGCTATACCTGGTGTGCATATTAGTGCACATTAAAAATTAGTATAGTGCACACACTTGCACTGATGCACACATATCCATACACTCAACCAATCAAAGATGAACACATATAAAGATTGCATACATTGTGGGTAAAAGTGTACATTTACTTTTACTAAACAACTAATATCAGGAACCTCATGGTTCAAGAGCATATACATCTGTGTGTGTGTGTGTGTGTGTGTGTGTGTGTGTGTGTGTGTGTGTGTGTGTGTGTGTGTGTGTGTGTGTGTGTGTGTGTGTGTGTCACCCTATGTTTGAGTAACCAGTAGACGTCTCCATCACCCAAATGCAGGCTTTAAAATGTACGGTCTGGAATACTCAGTCTATAAACACACCCTGTATAATCCCTTGCCTATGTCTCATGCAAATGAAGAACTGCAAGGCACAGTGTAAAGTATTTGCATTACATTTCCATTTCAAGTTTCACAGGTTTTTTTACGGCTGTTTTTGCAGTGCTCATTGTGACTTATGAAGCGAGAGGAGCTCTGTTTTCCATCACACGAGCATCACAGCATGGTGAGGTTCTCTAATATTGAGCTCCACCATCACAGTGGGCACAGATACATCTCAGAGTAATACTGGCAAATCACCACAGGAGCACTAATTTAGGAACAGAGAAAGAGAAAAAAAGACAAAGGAATGAAGATGGATGAATGGTGAGAGAGAGAGAGAGAGAGAGAGAGAGAGAAAGAGAGAGAGAAGTGGGGAGAAAGAATTATAGAGTTAATGAGCATGACACAGAGAGTGAGGAGATAAAGACAGAGAGAGCAAATGAACACGATAGAGAGAAAGAATGAGAAAACGTGGAGAAAGAAGGTGAAAGAGGCAAAGTGAGAGGGATGAAGAGAGAGATGGGGATATGGAGAAAGAAAGTGTGAATAAGAAAGATAAACAAAGTTAGAATAAGAGACATGAGAGCGGGAGAGTGAAGCAAAGTGTGAAGGAGAGAAAGAAATAAAGTGAGAGAAATGTGGAGAGAGACATTTATACAGAGGAACAATGCGAGAATGAGAGAGATAATGATGAAAAGAAACAAATTTGGAATTAGAGACAGAAGGAAAACATGAACATAAGAGCAATGGAGAAACAAAGTGAAAATGAGAGAGTGGGGGGAATTGAGAAAGGGAGAGAAACAAAATGACAATAAGAGAGAAATGGAGAGGGATATCAAGAATGAGAATGAGATAGAGAGAAACAAAATGAGAATAAGACAAAGACAGAGAGATGGAAAGAGCAACAAAAAGAGAAAGAGATGGGGGAGATTTACACAAACACATGATAATGAGAGGAGTGAGAAACAACATGAGAGTGAGAGAGAGATACAAAGTGAAAATGAGACACATAGAGAGAGGGAGAAAGAGGTCTTTCATGAAAAGAAAGTGTGATTTGTCAGTCAGTGTGCAGCATCATGATGAAGCATTACGCTGGAGCCCTTATGTAAACCGCCTCCACAGCCGAGCTGCCTTTATATAAGCCAGAGAGAGAAACAACACATTCACTACAACACTTTAGAGCTCGAGCTCTCATTCCAGTTCAGCATATAATATTTACCCTGCAGTCAACCTCTGTGTTTCTGAGCCCTCACAGCTGGGCCTTTCACAACCCCTGTACACTACTCACACACACACACACACACACACACACACACACACACAAATACATACACAAAAATGCACACACATACACACAGATACACACATACACACACACAAACATACACAAAAATGCACACATATACACACAGACACACACACACACACACAAATACATACACAAAAATGCACACACACACACACACACACAAATACATACACAAAAATGCACACACACACACAGATACACACACACACACACACACAAATACATACACAAAAGTGCACACACATACACACAGACACAGACACACACACACACACACAAATACATACACAAAAATGCACACACATACACCCACAGACACACACACACACACACATACATACACACACAAACATACACACACAAACACACAGATATATACAGACACACATACACACAGAGAGATATATACAGACACACATACACACACATATATATATACAGACACACACACAGCAGAGGAGCCTTTGAGGAGTAGCACCCTCTCCACACACACAAAACATGTGACAGTTTCTCTGCCTATCTTTTCCCGCGCTTTTGTCCTGGCGCTTCTCTCTGTCAGACCTGGCCGGTGTCTCGCGAACCCTTTTTGTCAGGGCTTCCATTAGCACGTGGTTGCCATGACGACCGGCACCCCTTATGAAAGCTCTCAGCAGTAACCAAGAGCGGATGTTCTGCTGCCTCTGTAGAGCTTTAACAGAGGACTGTGACTCAAACGTCCCCACTCTCAATCAGCCTTTAAATGCAACGCTGCTTAATGTCTATATGCACACCTGTTGCTTTAAGCTGGTTTATTTTCTCTTATGGTAGCTGCAGTGCTTCAACAACATCTGGTTATGAACTAACCACAGTACACATCTTCACACTGGTGCCAAGGATGTGCTGACACTCAGTGTGTCCTCAAGTGAGTGAGACAGAGGCCCAGAACAGATCTCTTACTGGAGATGTGCAGCCAGATGCTGCTCGAAGCTAAGACACATCTGGAGTGAGAGCCTTACACCCAAAAGGCAAAACAAGTGCTGTGTTCAGAATAGTTCACTCGTTGATTCATTCACTAGTCACAATATACACAGTCATTTCAGAATATTTTTATGGTTTAGAATGAACATGGCCCAGGACGTCACAGATGCTACATAACAGATTTTGCTCTAAGTATAAATGTGAGCACACCTGCCATTTGTAGCAGATTACAAAATTATCATTATGGAAAAAGACACAATTTCAGTTATGTACAAAGGGCATGATAATAGGGTACCAGGTGAAGAATATCAGAAACTGCTAACTTTGTGGGATGTTCTACAGCTGCTGTACCAAAAATGTACATTGACTGCCTCCTAATAGCATAACAGTGGTGCCACACAGGCCATTTATGCCAGAGGAGAATGACCATGGTACAATTAGGTAGTCGTGCCACAGGTTAGGTGGTCATGCTACTGTTTAGCACTTGCTAGACGGTGAAATGACGAGGGGACAGCCAAAAATACTTTTCAGACATTACATTCAGAAACACTGATTCATAAAAAAGTGACAAACATTTGTCTGAAGCATTAATATTCTGGTGCATAAACAAATCAAACACGACTGGCATATGAACTGCGAAACTGTAGGTTAGCGTATTACTGATTTTAAAAAGTGACTGGTGTAATTACACAAGCTAGAAGGAGCTAACATGAGCAAGTGAAACACATTACCCTAGCTGTTTACCTGGCTAGAATCATACAGCTACCAAATTGTTCAAATTTATGCCTCCAAAATGTTAAGTCTGTACATTATAAGTACTTCCAATTCACTAATATAAGCATTGTTATTTATTTTGATTAAAATGATATCTTTATATAAAACAGGTATCTTGGACGATTTGTGTATTCCTGCCATGCTGGTATATGTCAAACAACACAACTCCTTCTTCATTGTTAGTAAGACACCACCATTGTGGTATACACCAGAAATTTTACCTACATCATCTGTATACTGCATATCGCAGTGCATTATGGGTATTCAGTAGTGAACAATATAGGAAGTGAAATATATCCTTGAGGTTTCAAACAATAAAAAATCAAATGTATCATCTGAATCTTCATTTTCATAATTAAAGATTAAACACTTGAATTTTCTTTTTTTATGTTATTAGCTGTACTTGAGGTCATTACTTTAAAAAGTAATCCATTAAAATGTATGTATGTCTCAAAAACTGTAATGATATTACTTATTACATTCTGGACAAATTAATTTAGTTCCTTATTCCTTTACTTCTGTGTTATTCTGTAAAACTCATACTAATTTTACCAAAATGCAGAGGAATTCAATCTCAATTGATATTATGTATAAAATAAGTTAATCCTTTGCTCTGTGCAAAATACAGTCAGATCTGTTTGATTAAAATGAACAGCTAATGCTTATTGAACACCCGGGAAATGCCATGTAAACAGTTAAAACACTCAGCAGCTCAAAATAAAGTTACTGTGAATCAAACACAGTGCTTAAAAATGAAAATACGAAGCTGAAGGTAGCTTCTTAATCATACACATCTCGTTGGAATTTTTTCATTCTACCTTAAATTGTGCAGCAGTTACATTCAGGCACCTACATTTAAGGTGGAATGGAAAACATAAAATTACAAATTAGACACTAATACTGTGCCCCAGTTGGAATTTCTGACCAAGTTGAAAATTTCAACTGGAACACGACCTGAAGACGGAATTCCTGTTCGGAAACTTGGAGTAAATCCACCAACCTGACATTAGAAATCAAGACAGTTGCCACTCTCATCAACAGAAGGTAAACACTCTGTTAATTTTATTGTTTATAGCAGTTTTGTATTATTTATTTCATATTAGGAAGTACATGTAGTACAGTTCAATGCTTATGAGTGGACATACTGCAACACTGTTTATATGCACAAAATACCATGCAGAGCATTATTTTGCAGTAGCCATGGCATGAGAAACGTATGAATTGCTACATGGTCAGGGTTAACGTTAGCTAGGAAACTGGAAGTCGGTCAACTCGGACACTAAGCTACTTCTAAGTTACGATGTAAATGGAATAGAGCATAATTCAACACTAAACTCAAAACTGATCCGTTTTGGTTATGTTGGGACTTTCTTCTTGAGCTTAAGATTCCTTTGTCCATTCGCCCCTTTCACAAATCCAAGACTGCACCATGCAACCGGCAACATCCGGTTCACCGGTTCACCATGCTATCAATACTAAGCTACACTATCACGCTGCTTGCCACACTGACCTATACATTGAATTGATAGCATGTAACATGATAGCTTGCAACGTGTTTACGCTAAAAACCCACTGCATAAATTGAAAATACAAGTTGACACAACAAGATATGATGTTTAATATCCAAAGACATGTTATCTGCATATAGTTACAAAAGTTAGTAGATATCACGTAAGTATTTACTTACCAAATAAAGTTGTAAACAGTGTATGTAGTGTAGCTGGCACAGACATATACAAGAGAAAATGGTGAACCGGATGTTGCCGGTTGTGCGGTGCATTCTGGGATTTGTGAAGAGACCGAATACGTTTTTAATATGAACTTTTTTTCGGATGAGTTTACTGTTTAATGGACTACAATACCCAGACATAGATACACACAGCAGTACGGCACGCCATAAGGTGAAAACGCATTACGCACACATATCAAGAGACCATGTGAGTGCAAATGATGTACAGTGGTAACCCTACTTACGAGTTTAATCCGTGCAGGAGCCGAGCTCGTTAGCTGGTTTGCTCGTTAGCTGGATGCATTTTCCCCATAAGAATACATGTAAAACTGATTAATCCGTGTCAGCCGGCCAATATACAGTATACTTTTATATGCTAAATAATGTGTTTATATGATTTTTTAAAAAAACAAACAAGACGAAAACGACGCTCGTGTAGGCTGGCCGCTGAGGAGAGGGAGACCGACGGTGCTCGTGTAGGCTGGTGGCTAAGGAGGACAAGAGGACAGGCCTACGTGTATGGCATGTTTACACTTATCATATGAAAAGTACAAGTAACATTTATCTAACTTTCTTGTTCACTACCTCTTGCTACCTTAACGTCGCTTCCACTAGCACTTTCACTTTCGGTCAAAGGTAATGACTGACCTCTTCTTCTACGGTAGCATCTAGGGGATGCTATGACCGCAGCGCCCCTAGCGGTTTGGCATAGTTGAACAAATTTACGGTATTCGTTACTTGGAATTTTACTCGTTACCTGGAACAAAAATATTCCGAGATCTCGACTTACCTGGAATACTCGTTAGTAGGGATGCTCGTAAGTAGGGTTACCACTGTACAAGGACTGACAGTGAGTAATATACATTAAATATATGTTTTAATAAATCACTCACAAGTAATAATGGTCCCTTGAAGACAGGTGAGTAATGTAAGTAATGTATTTTATTAAATCAGTAACTGTAATGTGATTGCATTGATTTTAACTGTAATACTTGATATTATTTAGTTACAGGAAAAAATAATAACATTACTGTAAAGCATTGCTTTGTACTGTGTTACCCCCAGTACTGGTTACTGGTAGGAAGATTGTCAGGCAGACCTTTTTAGGGAGCACAAATACACTAACAAAAGTACTTAAAAGTTGGAAATTAAATGCAACAGATACACAGAGAGGAACAACAGCCTTAAAACCAGCCCTTAATCACATTTGACTCATTCTAAGCAGCTGCACAGCTTAAAACATTCATTTTTCCAAAAATACACTGAAGAGAGTAAAATAGCCTGATTACACTATTCAGTAGCTCAGAAAAACACATAATGGCACAGTCTCAAATGGCACTCTTTATCGCACAGAACTTTGTGTAATAGGCTTCTTCTGAGGTCCTGTGGTCCTTGAGGCCATAGGACTTCAGAAGTGGCATATTACCCAAAGGTCTATGAGATACCAGCGAGGACCAATAACAGTGGATAGTTTTGTGTGAAGCAGTCTAAGCACAATGGCAGAGAATATTTAAAACATATTGATATTAGTTGTTAAATAGGCACCCAGAAATAGCACAATTGATAATAATGATTTTTAGGCAGCATGGTGGCTTAATGGTTATCACGTTTGCCTCTCAGTGCTGAGGTCCTGGGTTTGAGTCCCCATCTGAGCAGAGTATCCGTGTTCTCCCCTCACTGGCTGCCGCTTCTCACCAAAGTGTGTCGATTGTAAAGTGTCCTTGGGTGTCTAGAAAGGCGCTATATAAGTGTAATGTGTATATGTATAATAATAACCATTTCAAATGTTCAAAACTATAAATAAATAGTAAATTAATAACTAAAATTATATATGTAAATTCATGACATCACAAAAACAATTCATTAAAAATGCTAAATGTCCAAAATGTTTGGACCTTTAACAGTGTTTACAATACAGAGGAGCTTTTTGTGTTATGTTGAAGTTTGTCAACACATTAAAGAATTTTCTGTATTTTTGCGTAAAATATGACAAAACATCATCAGATGTTCACATAAGTCCTAAAAGTAGACAAAAATATTACACTTAATCATTTATTTATGCAGTATTACATATTTTTGAGTGGTAAAGGTATGTTAATATTTGACTTCTTTGTCTGGTGTTGTGCATCAATAATTGTGGCTAAATGTTTCTGGTAACTGTTGGTTTTGCACATTGGTTTGGAGGAATTTTAGCCCATCCTTCCATACAAAAGAGCAAGCTGGTGGTTTCCTCACATGAACGGCTTGCTTCAGGTTATTCCCCAACATTTTAATTGGATTAAGGCCAGGACTTTGACTTGACCATTCCAAAACATGAACTTTATTCTTCTTTATCCATTCTTTAGTAGAATGTGTGCTTATAGGGTTGTTGCCTTGCTGCATGACCCACATTCTCTTGTGATTCACAGATAGATGTTTCTTTGTAATTTGCTGGAATAATTTAGAATTCATTTTTCTGTTAATGATGGCAAGCTGCAGCAAAACAGGCCCAAACCATTAAACTACATGGTCATGTTTAACAGATGGGATAAGGCACTAATGTTTGAGTGCATTGGTTTTATTTTCTCCAACACATTTAATCCAAAAAGTCTTGTTCCAGATTTTTGGCTTGTTCACATGCTTTATGTGATCTTTAACAAACTTTAGACGGACAGCAATGTTCTTTTGGAGAGCAGTGGTTGTATGGTTGCACATCATTGTTTTTCAGTGTTTAGTGATGATAGACTTATGAACATAAGTATTAGCCAATGTCAGGGAGGCCTTTAGTTGTAAACTAAACCTCAGAAGTAAACTGGAGTTCCCTTAAGACCTCGAAGACTATTATATGATGTTTATGAGGTAATCTGTATCGGCTGGCCACTCCTGGAAAGGGTAATAATATTTTAGAATTTCCTACATATGTACAGTCTTTGTGACTGTCTACACTCTCCGATTGTCATTTGATTGTAAATACCTGAGTCTAATTTCAATCTCAAATAAACCTAATCCTAGAGGTTGAGATTCTGAGAGATATATCATTTTGTATAGTTTTCCTCAATGAATAAATGTCTGTGTACAATATTTTAAATCTCATTTGTATGATATATGAGTGTATGTATAGCTTCTTCTACTGAGAAATCTGATGTTTTAGGATTTATACAGGATTTCATTACTGTATACAGTTTATACAGGAATCTAGAAAATCCTAAAGGGTTCATAAACTTCCAAGCACTACTAGAAGCACTACTGTATAACATGTATCTTTAATTTGGTTTTCCATTATATTTATATGACAAACTCTTTGAGAAGTATGTGGAAACCAGGAAAAACAGGAGAAGACATCATTATGATGGCATTAAAAGCTGTTACTCTTAACAGTCAGTATGCACTGTGCCAATGTATTTATTAGCACCAGATGGCTTAATGTCAATGGATTCATAAGTAACTGCTTGGTACCAGCACTTGTGGAGAAACAGAGATGTTCTTAATACTTGGGACTTTAGGTCCTTCTGACACTACAGAACAATCCACAAGGGTTGTTTCAACAAAACACCTCTATCTCAACTTTCTTACCCATATAAATCAGCAAGAAGTGGCCGCACATGGAAAAGATCAATTGTTTATGTGTTTAATAATGATAGAAATGTGTCAGAACAACTGCATTTGTGTAAAAGCCCTACAGTGAAGACATGAGCATTAGGACTGAATCATACAGCAATGGAAGAAGGTAGTCTGGGTCTGATGAATCATGTTTTCATCATTTGGATAGCCAGGTGTGTGTGTGCGTTGTTTACAGAGGGAAGAGATGTCACCAGGATGCACTGTGGGAAGAAGGCAAGCTGGCAGAGGCAATGCTGGCAGATGTTCTGGCTAATGCTCTCCTGGGAAACCTAATGTTCTGGCATTTATGTGGATGTTAGCTTAACATGGCACCTACAAAAAATATTGTTGCAGACCAGTACACCCCTTCGTGGCAATAACATTCCCTAAAGGCACTGGCTTTTTGACAAGATAAAGCACCACACAATACTGCAAAAATTGTTCAGGAATGGTTTGAGAAAAATGGGTTCAAGGCATTGATTGGCCTCCAAATTCCCCAGGTCTCAATCTGATGTGAGATATGCTGAGCAAATGAGTCAGTGCCATTTCAGTAAGTATAGGATCTACTGCTGTCATCTTGGTATCAGATTCCACGGGACACTTTCAGAGGGCTTGTAGAGTCCATTTCTCAATGAGTCAGATCTGTTCTGGTGGCATGAGGGGGACCTACACAGTATTAGGCAGGTGGTTTTAATGTTATGGCTGATAGTATATCTGACTGTTCAGTACATCGGTAACATTTTAATATGCTGTTTTAAAAATATCAGGTAAAATGTTAACATCACAAGAATGCCCACAAAGCTACTATATCTGTCTGAACATCTATTTTTGCACACTTGACAACTATATGGGTATATGCTATATAATAATGCAAGTATACTAGTGCATCTCAATAAAATTAGAATATCATGAAAAAATCCATTTATGTTTAGAATTTAACTCAAAAAGGTACACTGTCATATATTTTATATTCATTACATGTAAAGTAACATATTTCAAGCTTTTTTGTTTTAATGCTGATGTTTGAACAGTAACTTACTCAAAACTTGACATTTATTATTTATTTATTATTATTATTATTATTATTTTATTTATTTATTTTTTATTTATTTATTTATTTTTATTTTTTTATTATTTATTAATTGAGATTCTGGATTTTCATGAGCTATAAGCCAAACTGAACAGGAAAATAATGGCTTGAAATTCCACTTTACTTGAATTTTATATAAATATGACACTGTACTCTTTTGAATTAAATTATGAACAACAATGAACTTTGAACTCATGAACTCGGTTTTGGAGATGCACTAGTATGCAGGTTACTGTCGTTCTTTGCAGATATGAATACAACCTCTACATCACTGAAATGTTCTTAGATTGAATTACATGTCAGTGATGGCAAGTGCTTATTGAGTCAAATGCCATGTCTCATAGGAAGCTGGTAGAGAAAAGAGCTGTGGACGACCTCTTTCCCTTTGAGAGTGAGGATGAATCAGGGGCTTGTTCAGGGCATTAAACGCTCTGCTGCTTCTGAGGGGGAGCCATGGACGACCCCCTCGACGACAGTGATTAATGCCGTGTGGATGAAGTGATAACGGCGAGGGCCAGGGGCGGAGGCGTGGGAAGTGGACTTTGACAAGGAGGAACATGGCTCTGCTCTGCTGCGCACAGCTGTGCCACGTCAAGTGAATTCAGCTCCAAGAAGGGAGAAGGAGAGAGGGCGGGAGAAAGGGAGGAGAAACAGAGGAGGGAAATTTGTCTGCAGATCTTGTGTTTCTTGAGCATTTTGCATTTCTGATTTCAGAGTCTTGTCAAGAAGTTTAAATGTGAGAAACTAGTTTGCCTTCTTTTATTGTGGCCTCATCTCAGTCCAGGAGCAAAGCCTGAGCTTGACTGGGCTCATTCTATAATATGAACCTGGTAGAGAGTGTTAAATGGTCAGTGAAGAGAGTCTGTACACTTGTCTGAGAGGGGCTGACTAATGCAGCGGTGAGTAATATGAACCACTCTAAGATCATAATTACTCTATAACTACATAAAAGTTACACAGCATCCTCTAGTGGACAACTTTAAAAGCTACTAAATATTTACAACGTCCTACATAAAAATTGAAAAGGCTTAAGCTTGTAACTGATGGCTACTGCATCACAAAAACTAGTCTGTTAAAGACTAATTTATCAGCCAAGCACTTAATGATAATTCTTCCATTATGCCCTTGATCTGTTCTTCTTTGTAACAGAACAAAAGAAAAAGCTTACACTCATATGTCTGCCTTTATCTTTAAAGCATTTAATGATCACTTTAAATAATTCAGCTCATACTAAATTATTTCCTAATGCATTGGGTTTCTTTTTCATTGAGATCAAACTTCTACATATTTCTTCATGCTTCTTCTGATGTACCCTGCACAGCTTTGCAAAGTTCTACCAAGAAAGCACATCATCTCACCGGTATTTGATTCATTGCTATTACTGAGTCTGAAGAAGAGTGTAATCCTGCAGCTTTTTCTTTGTCCATTCACTGGAAATTTGTGGTCCCAGACCTGAACTAAACCCTGAAAGACAGCAGCTCAGCTCTACATTGCTGAAAAGTGCTTCTCTTACTTGGTTTGTACCAACAGTCAGTAAAAACATTTATTTATTTAAGTTTTGTTCATTTATAATTAGGTCCCAACAGCAACCATATGGAAAGTCTTATTCAGTGAGCAAAGAACAAAGCCTGTAGTAGCCCTGTGGTGCTTATACATGTTTTTAGAGCATTCATTGTACACTGAGTCCACCTGGTGGTAAGATACAGGGGGAGTTGAGCACCTCTGTGGAAGATAGTAAGTGTAAATGATAGAACTACTAGAACAAAAAGTGTTCAGTCTGTTTTAGACATTTTACTATAAATAAAAATATATTATTTTTAATGATCCTAACAACAAATCATTGATCTGAAAATGAGCAAGAAGTTAAAAAAATTACTTCTGGAAGCTGAACCACAATTTGCTTGTCACTGCTGACTTCTGCATTGAACTGTTGAAGGATATTGCTGGAAACGGGGAAATTCTCAGTTCGTCTCCAAAAGTTTGAATATTGTGGAAAAGTTCATTGTTTTTGTAATTTCACTAAAAATATAACTGTTGTATTTTATACTCACATAAAGTGACAGTTTTTTTTAATGTTGAAGCTATTTGAATAGTAATTTACTCAAACTAGAATTTAAATCTATTATTCTAGATTATTTTTATATTAATTCTTTCTAATAATTTAATTTGAGATTCGGAATTTCTGATTTTCATGAATTATAAGACAAACTGATCAACAGTAAAACAAAAAGATTTGAAATGTCACTGTGTGTAAAATTATGTGTAATTAATATACAACATTCATTCATATTTACACTTTGAATTTAAATTATAAATAATAAGTTTTTCATAATATTAATAATTTTATTGGGCATTGTACATTGAGTTTTTTTGTATTTTTTAAATTTATTTATTCATTTATTTATTTATTTTGTCATTTTCTGGTAACTCATCTTACACAGTAAATCTGCCAGTGTTAAATCAACACTATTAGAGTTAAATTAACACTGAGGGTGTCAAAAAGTAACACTCTCAGTGTTAATTTAACTCTAATAGTGTTGATTTAACACTGGCAGATTTACTGTGTATGCAGCACAATACAAACCTGAAAAGAAGCTTCTAAATACCAGGAGTGACAGATATCTACACAGAGAGATCTAAAATATGCAGTATTATTAGTACCAAAGTAAATAAGTGAGATCATTTGCAGTTTTGGGTTTAGTCTAGTTACAACTAACACTGTAAAAAACTGTGTTTATAGTTAATGGGTAACTATGCAGGAACTGAGCAAGAATGAATAACGAGTGCTGCTTTAACATCTTAATCACTACAATCAATGACTAAGACATTCTCTTTCATTGCTGGGCAGGTAATAATTAAACAGTAAAGAAGATCTTACATATCTTCTATTGAACAACATTATTAGTAGAACTTCTTCATAATAACTTATAATCACTGATCACATAACATTCACTAATGTTAAATTAATTTAATATTTCTCTAATACATGTTAATTATATATATATGTGTGTGTGTGTGTGTGTGTGTGTGTGTGTGTGTGTGTGTGTGTGTGTGTGTGTGTGTGTGTGTGTGTGTCTGTGTGTGTGTGTGTGTGTTGTAGATTCTAAAGGAATTAGATTAAACTGCAGTTAAAAATTTAAAGATTCAATGAAGCTTCTGGTGGTGATGTGCATAGTAAGATACTAGCGTCTGCAATTCAGAATAACTTAAGAACACAGGTTTTATTCAATTTCAAAGCGTTTTGAACCTCAAAATAGTCAAGCCTCATTCAATTCTAGTCATATTGCTGCCTGTCAAGATTAATCTAAGCCTGTGTGCACAAAGTAAGCCCAAGAGGCCAACTGACCATGGCTCTGCTGCATCAGAGACGGGATCAATTTGCATCAGGCTAGAAAAGATGAAAGCAGATATATCATTAATGTAATATTACCTACTCAGTAATTATCAAGAACTCCTTAGTAGTTGTTCATAGTTTTTAAGGTGTTCTTGCTATTTTTATGCAGCTACTCATTAACTATAGCTACAGTATTATGAAGGGTTATACAAATAAAGCATATATCAGTCATAAGACCCATAATGTAGCCTATCATACTTAACCTGGAACTTAATAGTTTAAAGTTAAGCAGAAATAAATCAACATCAAAGTTTAACTTTAAACATTGGTTTGTTTGTCACGTTTCCCTGGTCCTCTGTCCTACGTCTCCTATTCACAGACTCTGTACAAACTCCAACTCCCAGGACCCTTGGCCAATCCACCCATCACATGACCTTCTTTGTAGTAATTCAATTCTCACCTGAATTACATCACCCAGAATCCCTGGAGGGATTGGGTTCATCATGTGACTCAGCACAGCTGTATCTCATTGTCTCCAGATTAACCAGGTTATATAAACTAAGCTGTCCTGTTTGTACTTTGCTTGGTGTTGTCGGTTCTTACTGTGTTCACCAACCAACCTCCTAGTGCTCTTTAGTCTAAGCATTCTATGTCTTTTACCCTTTCAGATCTGGTTCTTGTTTTGTTCTGTTTAGCCCAGCTTTAGCTTGTTAGCTCATTAGCTCATTAGCCACTTAGCCCGTTAACCACTTGACGTGTTTGCCTTGCTTGTCTTTTGTTTTCTCTTGTTTTGTTGTGCATAGACACCTTTGTTCCTTCTATCTGTCTGTATCTTATTACCTGGTTGTTGTTATTTGTTTTTTATATAGTTATTCTGTTTACTTTTTTTGGTTATGTCCCTGGTCTGTTCCCTGGCCACTCTTTTGGAACATACTTTTTTACGTAATTGTTAGCTGTTCTTGTATTTTTGTCCTCTTATCTGTTCTCTAGATTATGTGTACTGATTACTCTCTTAAAGCTGTTTTACACCTGCACACACCTTTCTCTGCACTTGTGCATAATTTGGCCTTGTGGAAATTGCATGCCCAATGCTTTTGTTGTTGTGAGTCTGGTGGTTTAATAATCTTACATACAGTTTGAAAGTGTGTGATGTGCTTTTATTTTATTTAATTGCTTAAAAAACTAAATTTCTGACCAAATTGAAGCTGCACAGTACTGCAAATAGCTACTGCACTTTATCACTACATGACTTTAGCGACGGCTAATTTTATTCATAGTAATATAACAGGCAGTGTCAAACACTAAGTCTATTCCAGATTACTTTAGCTTGCAAGGCTGATGGGTAGGATATAAACTTCTTCCATTACGTTAACTCTTATTCTGACCACTCCAGTACAAAGGTACAGAAGCAAATCTCAGACACCAAAAGGTCTGGGTAAATTTGGGGTACGGGGGAAATTATGTTAATTACATTTTTCCTTTAAGCCCAGCATAGATCTCCTTTCTAAAGCCCCTCCCCACCTCTGTGGGGGCAGCTGGGTGTTTCTGATAGACTTGCAGTCACCTCCTCTCCATATGGAAGCGTCTGTGACCCAGCTGTTCTCAGCCACCATGTGTTCAGTCTTAGACTGCATGCGAGACAGCAGCTGACCCACACCACACCCGTCTTCTCTATTGTCTTAAAGTCATGGTCCAAACATGGAATTACAGCTATGTGTGGAATAAAACACACCTGCTTTATCAGCTGTCCAAATATATCCCACTTCCAGTTGAGGCTCATCTCATGTACCATTTATCCCACCATGCATCAGTTTGAGATATGAATTTATGGTAAAGTGGTGCTTCTTAAATGAAATGTGCTGAATGCATAGGAATTTAATTTACTTCATTTATGTTTATGCATCACTGCCATGTGAACTAAATTGTCAGCATACAAATTTAATATCTACAAAACAAATCTTAGAAGCATTTTTCATATATTTTTGTTTTGTTGGGTCATTCACACAATGTTAAAGTCGGCTGCATTCTCCAGCTATAAACAAATAAAACCGTAAACAAGGTTATGATATATATTTATCACTCTTGTCTGCTTTAAAATACTGATGTACTTATATGAATTAAGAACATTTCCCATCTATTTACAGAATTTTGTGAATGAATTTTTATCATTTTATATCATTTGACACAAAGTAGCCTGTACAGTATACCTCTGCAATACATAGTCAGTAAATTCACTCTCTAAAATACAGCCTTTCTCATTTCCATGAATATTTGAGGCTGACGGGGTGGGGTGGAGATGTGGATAGGCCTGAGGCTTTTCTGATGACAAACCCCCTCCCCAGCCGGTACGGACACAAACGCTTTTACATGAGCAGGCTCATCTCACTGCCCTTCAACCACAGACTGCAGCTCTAGCATCCGGCACACCCTGAACCTGGTAAGACTACATTACACTGCTCTGTGTGTGAGTGCCAGCCTTTATTTTATTACTTTGAATAGACTAATAATGTTTAAATCAGTGGTAGGGAGAAGGAGTAAATTGAGGATGAAGACAGCTGGATGAAAGACATGCAGAGAGAACAAAAGAGGAATCAGTGAAGGAGTAAAAGGACTTGCTTTATGTATTCATCACAGTGCACATCTAAATTTGCAGAATTAATGTTCTGTATCTTTCCATCTAGAAGCACCCACTGTTATGTAAAATTAACATTATTTCCATTTTGTATGATTTATTCTTTAAATTTGTCGACCAGTTATTATCCCTGTATGATCTCTATTGATGAGACACATTGAAATTATCTTTATATTGTATATTATTGATGTCACTGGTGACTTCATTGTTTGTTTTTTTTTCATTTAGTCCCATCATGAAGTTTTAAGCTGACTTTTTAAAACATGTTCACCTCAACATAAAATTGCATTGTCCCCTTCTTCTATAAAGTTTCAGACTTCAGAATGTATATTATGTTGCATATTGTGCTGTATTGTGCATGTGTGACGGAATAACAATGCTGATGCATTACATATGTGTGTAGAGTCATGGCTGACAAACCCAACATGATGGAAATCACAAGCTTTGACAAAACTAAACTAAAGAAGACTGAAACCCAAGAGAAGAACCCTCTACCGACCAAGGAAAGTGAGTATTACTGCCAGTTAATTCCTGTTATTTAAGGATAGCTTGAGCTTTTAAATGGTGTCAACACAATTTTGTCTTTCTGCTTTGTTATATATTTTTGTTTGAGTTATTTATATATTATTTTCTATGCTTAAAGGAGATGTACAAAATCTAATGTACACAATTATCTATTTTCACTCACATGGACAAAAGTATTAGGACACCTGCTTCATGGTTTCATTCAAAATTAAGAAGGGTTTATCCTGGTTGTTGTTACAGTTACTGCCTCTACTGGCCAATTAAGTTTTTCTACTGGATTTTAGAGCATTGCTGTGAGGATCTGATTGTATTCAGAGAGCATTGGACAGGATGTTGTGAATCAGCTCCCCAATTCATCCCCAAAAGTACTGGATGGAGCACGGTCATTCTAGAGAACACAGCTCCACAGCTCCACAGCTCAATGCTGGGGGGCTTTACACCCCTCTAGCCTGGCATTAGGAATGGTGCCAACAGGCTCATGTCTGCCTGCTCCAGAGAGACCTATTCTATGGGCAGTATTTCTCTACAAGGACTAGACAAGCTGTGTGTGTAGTGTCAGCAATGTGTGCATTAAAGTAGCTGAATGTGTTCATTTAAAGGCGTGTCCACCAACATTTGAACATATAACGTACATCAGACGATCAGCCAAGTCATGTTTGTTAGGTTTTCTTAGAACTGGACCTGCAAATGGTCTCACCTTGTTTTAAGACAAGGATTCACGATCAGCTCTCCTGTTCCTAAGATGCTTTGTGAATTCAGTTTTTTTAATGGCTGCCACAACACTGAGCTACATGTTTGTGCCCACAGTAAGTCACACTGTGTCCAAAAGCACATCATCTACTGTAATTTACTCAACATGAATGAGACCTGGACTTGAAGGCATTTTGGGTTTAGAAAGTCTGATGTATTTCTGAAACAATTCTACTATTTAGGCGACTATTGAGTTCTAGCATTTGGTAATATCACAGCTCTAGTTCTAAACACAGCTTATAGAGTTTTTCAATACACTGTAGCCTTGTAATTATTTGCCAGCAGGCAGGTCTGTGTCTGTAGATGGGCTTCTTGTGAAAATCCCAAAATCATGTGGTCAAGTTGTAGCTTTTACGTCCACAAGTCAAATTTGAAAGTGTGTTATCATCAAACATTTGAAATAATGTCATTTGTCAAACAGAATCACATGATTGGTTAAATCCTAAGGCTGATATTGAGCATTTAGTGGCATATAAGAGAGACCAGGGTAATTATCAGCATTTAGCACTGATTGGAGAGAAAAGGTGTGATACTGATAGAGATGAAGATGCACGTGTAGAGCCATTAAGCAGAAACACTATTGTTTCTGCTTTCCCCATGGTGCCACTCAAATCTAATCAGCTCTGCGCTAATGTTACACAAAACGGAAGAGGGGCGTGCACATCTGTGGCCCACTTCAGATGCAATCAGTGTGAAATCAGCTTACTCCAGCTGCTATTTCCTCATACTAATGCAGCTCAGTGTGCAGCCTCATTTAGTGAATAAAACAGAATGAATTTGCCTCTGTTTTATTCAGTCCTGGTGTGTCAAAGTGTTGCATCTTTAATCAATCATATCTGTTTTTGCAGCTATCGAGCAGGAGAGGAGAGAATCCATAGCGTGAGCAGGAGAACAGGATGCTGAACAGATTTCTTACAGAAGAAAGAAGAACCTGAAAGGACATAACCTGCCTCAAATGAAGAAAAAAAATGCTTTAAATGAGATAAATGTAATTTTTGTTAATGTGTTGGTTTCTTTTTTATATATTTGTAATGAAATTGTGATATAATGGGAAGAATTAAAGTGTGAAAGATGTCAAACTTGACTTCAGTGTTTAATAATCACCATTCTATTTACAACAATTATTTACATCAGTAGTAGCTATCTACATTCACTTCCATGTATTTGGGTATTTTCAATATGTAATGGTTCTGTTTTTAAGAAATAATGTTGTTTTAGACTAAAAAGAGAAGTGCCTAATAGTTCCTTGTGTTGATACAGTCATAAGCTGCACCTACAACGTTCCTCTAATTGAACAAAACATATTTTTGGCTCAGCAGAATATTTTACTCATAGCTGTTATGTTACTGCTGTCGTAAGTATCTCATTGAAGTAAATGCACCCACTTCCAGGAAGCACTGAGACTGTCCTGCAGTACCACGCATGACCAGTAGATGGTAGTATATTCGTAGCTCAGAGCTGATTTATGCAGAGGAAGATAAACTAGTGTCTGGCCTGATAGTTGTTAATGTTACGAGATGAAATACTATTTTTCTAATTCCTTTATATTCTAGAAGTTATTAAGTTTTGAAAAGTTGAGAGATTTAAAAAAAGAACAAAGGCTCAAATAAAATAGGGCTATGTGGTTGAAGGAATGATTCGAAAATCACTGAAAGACTACACCCACAGTGTGTATATATAAGTGAGACTCTTTGTGCAGATGTGAGAGGGAAACGTGATGCTGGGTGCTCTGAGGTTACATTCCTGCACGTGCACTCAGCTTGGGCTGAGCTGAGAAAAATCACACACGTGTGCATTCCAGTAGAGCGCTGTCTGGTGTGCCTCTAGTGGCTAGTTTCAGAATTGCAGTCACATTTTTCTAGATTTTTACTACCCTAGTATATACATTACGTGCTGTAATTCGATGATAGTTTTAAAGGATCTCGTTAACCCAGCATGTGTTAATGTGCTTTTGTCACAGATAAAGAGACTGAGGATGTGAAATCAATGCTGTAGTTTAGTAGTTTGTTTGTATACATCAGTTTTGGCCTATTGCACTCGTGAACTTCGGGGGTCGACCAAAAACGTCGCCAAAGTGCCCTCTAGAATGGCAAAAAATTCCCTGTTAGCTTCCCCTCACATTGGAAAAAATATTAAGTCAGCCTTTTTTGTGATAAATTATGATGGTGTTGCCTCTAGAACAAGAAAGATCTGTCTTAATTAATTAATTAATTAATTAATTAAAATAAGTGATCTGTCTTAATTTGTCCCCTTATTTGATTGCCTTTCCAATAGAAAAGGGTGCATTAAGTGTCCTATATTGCACCCCTATTAGACAGTGTCCCAAAGTGAACCATTTTCAGTAGAGAAATAATTACTTTTTTATATATTACACATTTGGTTTTACTGTTGATCAGTATGGTTTATAGCTCATGAAACTCAGAAATATGGAATCTCAGTTTATTAGAATATTTGAATATGAATTAATATTTTAGGTTTTAAAGGTAGACTCAGCAGCGAAAGGACATTATTTTATCTTTTAACATGTTATAATCACGCCTAGTTTGGAATGAACTTGGCCCATGACATCACAGATACCGTGACAGGGTTTGCTGCATGTATAAAGAAGCGTACACACTAGTCAGTTGTATCAGAATGTAACAGGCATGATAACAGGTCAGTGGAGCAAAGGGTGGTAGCATCTTTGAAACCACTAACTTTGTGGGATGTTCTAGAACTGCTGTAGCGAAAGTACCAACAATGAACTTCTCACAGATGGAGGACAGTATTTGATTGATAAAGTAGATCAGTTAACCTCAATAATTAATGAAAAACATTGCGCCAATAGGCATGAAATGCACATTTCATAAAAATTATACTAAGCTAAAGAAAACATGACTGATTATGAAATCCTAAGAATTTTAACTTTGGAAAAACATCAAGCCTCTTCATGGCGTCATTTGCTGTAAGAACAAAATATGGTACGAACACTGGAGTCACTTCAGAGAAACCTTTTGGAGGATAGAAGGCTGAGGCCAAGAAGAGTGTGATAAGCTTAACCAAAGCAACAGGTGCTGCTGCTCCAAGACTGAGGCAGTTATCAGTGGGGCACAGAATAAACTGCAGCTGGCTTTAACTTTACGTCACCCTGCAGGGAAAACCTGTTCAAACTGGAGTACAGAGAAGAAAAGGGGAAAAACAAATTCCCAAATTCATAAATATCCAGCATATTAGACTACAACTACAATGAAACAGCAGGATCAAAAGTGAACTCTGACTTATTAAAAGGGGCAGGCAGAGCTGTACAGGACAAATAAATCTATAATTTTTAAAAAGGGTTTAAAAGTACTATGATGTTAAGGAGAAATGTTACATAAGCAATTGAATACACAATGAAATTGAGAAATCAGAATATGAACTTAAAATAGACTCTAGTCTTTATTTGAGGAATGAAGACACTGCCTGTTCAGCCCAGTCCAAAAAAGTATACGGCAATGTGGGACACACATTGCCCTTGTGCTGTTCCAGAGTTTCTGAGTAGCCGGTACACTGTTCTCAGAACAGAACATTGTGAACACAAAGTGCTTTTTTCTCCTACTCTTGCTGGACTTACAACCCAGAAGATATGAAAACAAGGAAGCAATTAATATGTTCAGCTATTGAACAAGAAATCTGTCATGTCTGCAATTAGATTATTTGATATAAAGCTGGATGAACATCTCAATGTGTTTATTCATAATTTGTCCCAGTGTATCTCCATTTGTTCTCATTTATTTTTCAATCATTCTCTAACTCAAGTTACCATTTTGGTGATCTCCTAAAAGATCTCTTGGTGAACCAAAGTCTATAACAAATAAAAAGCTTTTACAGTTAAGAAACATACTTTGCGGTTAAAAACGTGTTTTTTGTGTCTGCAGCAGTACATTCTAATACTTATCGATCTTTCATGGTAGGACAAGGCCACAGGTATCATGTGTTATTTCAAAATAGTTCTGCAGTGACAGGTGAAACTGAGTGAGAAGGCATGAAACTGCAAGTGTGTGGATCGCCCAGTAAACAGATACTAAGACAAAACAAACACACAGGGACTCAACTCCATGAACTCACAAGTGACATCATGATAAAAGCCTCAGCCAGACACTGTGAAGCACTGCAGATGGAGGTGCCATTAATAGAGCTGTCATGATGTCATGCACTCCATGTTAGGAATGTAAACATTATCCCTATCTGCATGTGATATACACCCTTCAGAATTCAGAGATCAAATGGCATAAGGTTCTAGTGAGGTTGCAAATATATAATACTGTACTCAGGCAGCCACTGTGCACTCACTGCTATTTTGCCCCTTTGCTTTAGGCTACTTCAGACAGAACACTCTTGTTCTGTTATTGCAAAACTGGGTTGTTTTGTGTAAACATATAGGTCATGAGGACAGCAGTGTTATTAAATAATTTTGGAAAACAGCTAAGCTGTCTAAGGCATGTTGTAGACCACAGAATGGTTCATGAACTGCTTGTCTTAAGCAAACTGCACGCTTGCTTGTGCATCAGGTTGAGAAGAGTCTTCTTTGTGGGACGACAGCCATGCAAACCGAATTGATACAGTGTAAGGCATATGGTCAGAGCACGGACAAGCTGACCTTCAATCTCTGCAGCAATGCTGGCAGCACCCATGTATCACTTTTTTTTAAGCCAACCCCTGGGTATGACGCTAAATATGTGGCAACCCTGGCAAGACCTGTTCCAAGTAGAACCCATCCTGGAAAACTGCTGTATGACCTTGGCCACCGTGCTCTAGCTCAGTTTCAGGGTGTTAGCAATCTTCTTATAGCCTAGGCCATATTTGTGGAGAGTAACTATTTTATTTCTCACATCCTCAGAGTTATTTGAGATGAGGTGCAATGTTGAATATCAAGTGGCAAGTATGAGAGAACTGTACCCAAAGCACCAAATTTAACAGCCAGGAGGGACAATGACACAATTGGGCACAATGTGGACAGGCATTGTTCACTGAGGTGTACTCAGTAGTGTTGCCAGCTATTTGGACCTGGCTGTGTGTTGAGTTATGTTCAGAGGACAGTAAATCTATACCGCTATACAGGTTAGAGTCCAAACTTCTCTTCAGTTCAAGCACTGTTAGAACAAACCCATTACTAATACATAGAAAGAAGGAAAGATACACAATTATACACATGCATTACAGGCATTACATTGCATTACAGTAAGTGTTTAAAGTAGTGCTCACTTAAATGCTCAACAAAGAGATGGTCTTCAGTTTGCGTCTGAAGACAAGGGACTCTGCTGTTCAAACAGCCAGTGAGTGTTCATTCCATCCCCTGAGTGCTATGACAGAGAAGAGTTTTTAGGGTTTTGAATCTAATGCAAGCAGCTACAGGAAGCCAGTGAAGTGGACATCACAGTTGGAGACCTTGGGCTAGTTGAAGATCAGTCGAGCAGCTGCATTCTGGATCAGCTACAGGGGCCTGATGACTCTCACAGGAACACCAGCCAGGAGCAAGATGCAGTAGTCATGTTGAGATGATGAGAGACTGGACAAGCACCGGGATGACATCCTGAATTTGCAGAAATGTGAGGGGTTTATTTTCTTTAAAAAATACATTTACTTATTTACTAAATTTATATTTAATGGTACATGACTTGATAGGTGTGGAAAATACTCAAATAGTTGCGTATTATACTTTTACTTAATTTCCAAGAGATTCAAATCCAAATGATTTCATTCAAATGTTCAGGTACTGGTTATACATTTCAGCTGCCATAATATTAATTGTATTTGTAAATCTCTATTCCAAATGTGCATCCTTTTTACTTTTTGTATATAATTTCATGCTTTATGCTATGAAATGTATTTTTAAGAAGCATTCTCTGGCCATTTCCATTTTCCTTTGACAGACATGAACACACGTGTTTGCTCAATTTTTCTACTTTTAATTGAATGCAATTCTGGCACAATCTAGATTGAATGAGCAATACCATCATAAAAACCATTTCAAACCTTGCATACACACTCATTGTCCATTTTATCAGCTCCACTTACCATATACATTATATGTCCAAATGTTTGTAGATGCCTCTTCTCATGAATGCATTGAACCACTTGAGTTGCATCCATTGCTGTCATAGATATACAAATGCACACAACTTGTCTAGTCCCTGTAGAGAAGTACTGCCAAAAAATAGTGCTCTCTGGAGTAGATGAACATGAACCCATTGGAACCTTGCAGCAACAGATGAACTACTTTCTCAGACTTGGTAGACCAACAAGGTAGGTTTATCTACAAGAGTGGACACAGTGTTTAAGACTCCAGCAGCACTACTTTCTCAAATTCGCTCGTACCAGCGCAACACCATGTCCGTTTCTCTGCACTACTGAGAATGATCCACCACTCAAATAACACCTGCTCTGTGGTGGTCCGGATCATTAAAGAACAAGGTGAAACGGGGGCTAATATGGTGTGCAGAGAAACAGATGGATTCAATCTGTAATTGTAGAACCACAAAACTGCACCTATATGGTCAGTGGAGCTAATCAAATGGACAGAAAGTCAAAGATTGTTTTCTGAATGTAATGTAGACACTAGTGTCTTGGCCAACATTAATTCATTCATTCATTCATTATCACACCCGCTTAATCCTTATCAGGGTCACGGTTAGTCCCCTACCCCCTCACTGGGCGCAGGGCAGGGCATTACATTAGTCAACTAAGCCCAGGACAGGGCGCCAGTCCATCGCTGGGTGGTCTTGGCCAACATAAAAAATAAAAAATAAGTAATGTAACTGATGAAGACTCCAGAGGGTATTGATGATTTACACGTGGTCATTTTAAGTAAAGCTCAGACATATTAATAAGTTAGACAAGTTAATTTTGAGGAGCTGGTGCACATTCAATCTAATGCTAGAAACAGCTGATGGCCAAAAAAATATAAATACCAAAAATAAAATCTGACCACAAATCAATATAGATACTATCAACATGATGAAAAATGAACGTTTAACTAAAAATATATTTTTCCTAATAACTATTCTTGATTATACATAGTAGGGTTAATGTATCCACAACTGATAGACACATCTTACTTTCATAGTAAGAATATATTTCAACTTATTTCAAATTTGAGCACAAATTGACCCATCTATGAATGAGTACTGATTTTTCAACATCAATTTCCTGAAAATATTTTTTAAATCAACTACAAACCGGATTCCAAAAAGGTTGGAACACTAAACAAATTGTGAATAAAAAACTGAATGCAATGATGTGGAGGTGCCAACATCTAATATTTTAATCAGAATATAACACAAATCACAAATCAAAAGTTTAAACTGAGAGAATATCATTTTAAGGGAAAAATATGTTTCAAAATTTATATATTAAATATATACAAAAAAAGCTTGAAATGTCATGAATTAAATGAACTTTTCTGAACTAAATTTTGAAATCAAATGAACTTATATATATATAAGTTCATTTGATTTCAAAATTTAGTTCAGAAAAGTTCATTTAATTCAAGACATTTCAAGCTTTTTTTGTTTTTATGTTGATAATGTTTGAATCACATGTACGCAAACTCAAAATTAGATATTCTAATAAATTGAGATACAAGGTTTTAACATTATGGCTAGTTGGTGTATACTTTCACTGAAGTACACCTCTACTTTGTCGTTCCTCAGTGGCTTTGACACATTTCCATGTTACTCAAAAAGCTGTAAAAACTGAAATGTTCATTGAGACAAATATGGAATCACTCCAAAACCTCATTTACAGTTTTCATTTTTTATTTTATTCAGAGTGTACAAAAAGGGTTTATCATTAGCAGCACCTTTAAAAGGAATGACTACTACAGAAAATTACATTTTCAGTTTTATTCAAAATGGTTATCTGGTACCATGTAACTGAACAGTAGTCTTTACAAGAATTTACCACAATAGTTCAGCACAAAGTACTGGCTTAAATTACTCTTTAACAGGCCACCTTCAACCTGCTGAAGAACCAGTAAAAAGGCTGCACTGCATCAGTCCCAAGAAATTATGAAATGTCATTTTATGTATTTCTGCACTTTTTTGATGTCAAGGAAGAAAGAGGGCACATAACTACAGCCTTAAGAGTGTCCCCTCACAATAACAGAGGTCAGTCTCTTATTTAATCCTAAATTTCCACCAAACTAAAAATGCTTCTCCTCACATCAGAATGCAACTATCATTGAACATTATTCAATATGAAGAAGAAGAAAAAGACATGGAGGCATTACAAAACAAAGAACCCATGGTTCCTCTGATCAGGAGCGCTGGTAGAAAAGGCCACAATCAATGATTTCTCCATAGGAGCTGCATTACACCTTCAGATGTCCATCACAAACTGGCTGTCTTCAACTGGATAGAAAGAGAGAAGAGATGAGGTGAGCAAGTTCACAGACAGAACAAAAAAATAAAAAAAAGTTCAAAGAGAAAAAAAAAGTCTGAGTCATGCCCCACACGTGGTATAAGGTACACAATAAGGTTATCCCCGATATGAGAAACCACTTGCCAAGCAGGAGCAGAGAGTACATATTTTTGTTTGCTTTTCATGTGAAAATGAGACACAGTCTCCTTGAAATGTGACATTATGAATAAACGCAAAGGTGAATTATAAAGTGGTAGCTGCCAAATGCCTTAAGGGTTAAGACTGTGTATGCAACACTGGCTGAAATATATTTCAGTGTTAAAAGATTTGGAATCACCTCTTATATTAACTTTTGTGTTTTATGTAAAATGGTAAATTGTACAATGTAGACTTAAGTATTATAGATTGCAAAGCAAATTGTATGCAGGTATGCTATTCATGATTTCAAGGGCAAGAAGAAGCTATTAAATGAAAAATACAAAATATTTTTATTTGCTGTAACTTCTGCTTGAGCTCTGTTGACCATTTTGAAAGGCATTCTGAATAAATAAGGTAAGGTTTAATAATAAGGTAAGTATATTAGAACAATGTACAACTACATTAATTACTGTGGTCATATCTACAATTTCTAGCATCTAAAATTTTAACAGCTTAACAGTAATTACTTAAAAACTGATGTATAAGACTAATATATCTTAAACAATCTAGAAGTTTGATTACTTAACACAATGACTCTACATTTGAACACTTTTGATCCCTCCACAAGATTTCATGACCAAAGATCTGCTGCTGCTTTATTATTCTTCTTAAAAGTATAACATGCAGAAACTTGTTCCTCAAGTTTTGCTAGACATCACCTCTTCAGCAATCATCAATGGAGTGCACGTGCTATCAACCCAAACACCTCTGACTAGGCCATGTGTTACAGAAATCATGTGTATACAGACAGCGAGAGAGACCAAAAGAATGATTTACCAGGAAGTTCCTTGCAGTCTTCTTGCTCCAGCAGTGTGCCCAGTATGTGTGGAGAGGGCATGGTGACTCCTGGAATGTGAGGAAGGCAGCACGGTGGAGTCCGGGCAACAGGAGAGTTCCGACACTCTAGGAGGAACTTCCTGTCATAGATGATTCTGGTTCCTACAAGAAAGATAATTAAAAGATCAAAACACATACCTCATGTAAGGATGGCACTGTTTCTAATCTAAAGCAAGATCAAGCCATTGGCAAATACTGTCAGAGTACTATGGCTTTGATTTATTTTATCCATATTACATCTTTCTTCCAAGGCCTGGAATGACTTTAGATGAAAATATATAGAAAATATGTTATGTAACACAAGCAGCAAGACTGGTGTGTGGTGTGGCCCAACCTAGAGGGGTGGAGAGCAAGAGAGGGGAGCTGATTGGGGTGCTGTGTAAGAAAAACATACAGAAAAGTACAAGGTGAACCTGTTTATGTGAAATGTGTTGGCCTCAAAACAGTAAGGACCACAGAGAGAAATACAAACTAGCTAAAGTTTAAACACTATCAGGCACAAATACTGCTTATGTTTATGAACCCTTTAGAATTTTCTATATTTCTGCATAAGTTTGACTTAAAATTTCAGCAGACTGACAAGTCCTAAAAGTAGATCAAAATCCAAATTAAAAAATGAAATACTGTCATTTGTTAGGAAAATGGTCCAATATTACATGCCTCAGTGGCAAAAGTATGTGAACCTTTGCTTTTAGTATCTGGTGTGACTTTATGTTGCAATTACTGCAACTAAACATTCTGGTACTTGTTATCTGTCCTACACATCAGCTTGGAGGAATTTTAAAAAACATTCAATTCACGAACAGCTTCATGTTCATGTTAAGTTTATAAACAGATCTTTTTGGTTTGAATGAGAAACGTAAAAAAGAAAATAATGCATTCCACAGTGAAAACCTCATCCCATCTGTGAAACATGGTGGTGGTAGTATCATGATTTGGGCCTGTTCTGCTACATCTGGACCATTATTGATGGAACAATGAGTTCTGAATTATACCAGCAAAGTCTAAAGCAAAATGTCTGAACATCTCTCCATGAGCTGAACCTTAAGATAATGCATGTCACCCAGTAAGAAAAGGAGTAAGCATACAGGTTGTTCTACCAAACAATGATTAAAGGAAAATAAAGTTCATGTTTTTGAATGCCCAAATCAAAGTCCTGATCTTAATCCAATACAAATGCTGGGGAATGACCTGAAGGAAGCTGTTCATGGGAGGAAACTGGCCAATATAACAGAGTTGAAGCTGGAATGGGCTAAAATTCCTACAAGCTGATATGGAGGACAGGTAATTACCAGAAATATTTAGCTGCTGTTATTGCTACACAAGGTCACACCAGATACTGAAAGCAAAGTTTGACATACTTTTGCCACTGAAGCATGTACTATTGGATCATTTTCCTCAATCTCATGTCTCATTTGTCTGATTTTGATATCTTTAGCTACTTTTAATACTGTGACAATAGGATGAATTATTAGGTCATATGTATGCAGAAATATAGAAAATTCTAATGTGTTCACAAGCTTTCATGTACCAATGTAAATATAAAAGTATTTTACTGGTTAATATGTCCTTCTAGGAGATACTGAAATGATTTATCCCATATAAGCAATTAAGCTTTATTTTAGCCTTGTCTTTGTCATGTTCACTACTGGGTTTTTATCTACATCAGATATGTGAAGGCATGGATTGAAACACAGTGGTGTGACAATGTCTGTGCTGTGCCTCATCTCTGTATATACACTGAGGATTTGACAAAACAAGGACTATTTAAATACTTAATTTTACATGAGCATGGCAGTCTTCATTATTGACCAACTGTGTCAAGTGTGATCAGGTCATGTTTAGCCACTGTCAGAAGGTAAAACAGTTCTTGTGGTTAATATGCTCACCATCACAGTGCAAAAGGGGTTTATAGATCAGCATATTTCACACTTGAACATGCCCGATCAGTACAGTGCCACAACAAAAAATTAGAATATCATGAAAAAGTTAATTGCTGTTCATAATTTTATTGAAAAAGCTATTCTATATATTACATGTAAACTGTTTACTGTTGATCATTTTGACTTTCATGATAGCTCATGAAAAATCTAGAATTTCAAAGAATTTGAATTTCAAGAGTGAATTATTATCCATAGTCTCAACATTAAACAAAAAAAAGAATTTAAATATGTAATTTGTGTAATAATTTCTTTTAAATTAAATTATGAACACAAACTTTTTCAGCATAGGAAATGAGTAAATTATCAGGAACTAATATTAAACAATGAAAACAGAAAACTGCATACAAACCACCATTATCTCAAGTGTTAGTTCACTGTGACAAATATCCTGAAAAGCAAACATGTTGTTTACAGTTGTTCTAGAAGGAAAACAGTATAATAATGAAAGGGGAGACTCACCTCCAGGAGTTGTGGAGAACAGTGTGCCTCCGGGTGTCTGGCTGTAAGAGCCGGCCAGAGGAGACCAGTGTTTGGTGTCTACTGCTCGGCTAGGAATGGGGCAGCCTGAGGACGCTTCACAGGCAGTCGACATGGTGTCTACACCTAATAAACAACTTCAAAACTTAACAGTGAGCTCAACAAAGTCGCGCTTTCAGGTCCTAAACCAAGCCCAGGTTGAGTTTAATGTGAATAGTTACACCGTCTCTGTTCTACTGACTGAAAGCAATAAACAAACGAGCAGCACCTTTTTGGAGCCTCGGAGGGGGACGAGGCTAAATAGCGCTGACGTAACAGCAATGAAAGAGTTTTAGTCCCGCCTCAAAACTGTGTTAGCAAGTTAGCAAGTAAGAAATATATGAGTAGAATAGTTAAAAGTTTCAAAACCAACTAAGCCTGGAGAAACTAACGACAAAGCTGAATCAGGTTCCTATGTACCTGAGTTATCCGTAATACATTAAGGGGGTGCTTGAACTGCTTGAAATGGTGCCATATCTACCCTACACCTCAAAGCAATTTGAACTTCAAAATATGTATAAAACTATGCCCAGAGGCTTTTACATAATTGTCATAGACAGAAATTTCACAGACACAAGTATACAAATAATGAACTTTTTAATCAAACTCAAACTCTTTCAGTTCACTGTGTTTTCTAGTAGTTCTAGTTTTCTATTTTACATGTCAGCTTTTAAAGCATTTAGCATAAAATTATCTCCCAATTCTGTGTTTCGCCTTGTTAGTGAACTTCACTTCAACTCATAATACAATTTCACACTTATTTTTGGGAAGTATGGTCAATAGACCTCATTTACATAAAATTATGCTGAATTATTTTGACAATAGTTAAACTTAAGGGCATGTAAATAGATGCCTTATCACAGACTGGTAAAATGAAAAATGAATCACATAGTGGTCCACCTAGCTGAGTTACCCAGGTAGAATAACGTTTCTAGTTTGTGTGAAGCCCTGGCCAAGCACACCCCAGATGAAGGGAAAGCCAATCGATGAGCTTATGGGCGGTCTAAAGGAACACAGGCTTCAGCTTCAGCAGCCATTTTCCGCTAGGTCCTAGAGCTGGACACGTCTCCAATTAATATAGTGAGCACTGTTTTTGGACAGAAAAGACTGCATGGGACCAAAGCTGCCTTTTGAAAAAGTACAAGGGACATGTCCGTGGAGGTAAGTCCCCCCAATGTCAGCCACTCTGCTCTTAGTGTTTCTGAATCACTTTTCACAGCATTCGCTGACCGGGACCGGTGAGCAGTTGGTGCTTTGTTATAAACTCGGAAAAGTTTTTTTTATTATTTAAATCACAATCACTGGGTCATTTGGTTTGGAGATTTTTACTGACGAAAGTCAAACAAAATAAATGTTCTTTGCATGTGAAAATATCCTG
>BRDA01082828.1:0-11206 GCA_036984385.1 Crenuchus spilurus | reverse complement strand
AAAAAAAAAAAAAAAAAAAAAACACCTCCCCCCCGACCCAAAATTTTGGTGAAAAAGGATGATCACCAATTTTTTTTTTTTACTTGGCCTTAGCATCGAGTCCATGCAGTGAGCACACACATGCCCTGAGCTTCATCATCTGCACCAGGGAGCAGTTGGCGGTTAGGTCTCCTGTGAGTTCAGGGGATAATCTTTAGACCAAAACTGTCATGCACTGTACTGGTGTGGTGCATTATGGGCATAAAAGACTGAACTCTGGCTCTGCCTACACGCCCCTGGTGAGGGTTTTTTATTAAAGGCACCAGTTCTGTACAGAACCATGAACACTCAAAGAAAACTCTGAAGACCTAAAGGGTTCTTTGTATGCTTAAGTGATATATTGTCCAACAAGAGCATTAATATAATAATAATAATAATAATAATAATAATAATAATAAAAATAATAATAATAATAATAAAAATAATAATAATACATCTTTAACTAGCCTCATCACTATTACATGAACAAATGTCATGTTGATGTAATGACTGAAGTTTATATGAATTTGCTCAATAAACAGGTTCTTGTTAGTAAAATATGGTATTTGTGTAAAATGTTAAAAAGATTTTTTATTTGAAATAAGTTTCTATTAAATGTAGAAAAGTGCAAAATACATTTGGACAAAAACATGAAGGCACCAAACAGGGTTCTACTACATTCTTTTAAAAGAGTACTTTATTGATGATTTTATATAGAACTGTGAACAGTCAAAGAACTGTGTACTCCAGACTGCTAAAGAATGTGCTGTAGATGGTTCTATACAGAAGCTTTTTGAAAATGGTTCCATATAGGGTTCTGCTATTGATACAATGTCAAGCTTGTAATAATAGAGAGAACCCTTTTTGGTGCTGTATAGAACCATGTACAGCATGTTCTTTATCAAGCTGAAGAACCCTTTCATCATGTGATAGAACCCATTTTGCTAAGAACCAGCTGCAGTACCTGACTGAGCAGGCACAAACACTGAGCGTAACATTATATCAATGCTGCAAGAACATCTGATTTACAGATTGTGTTGGTTTGTTGGCACTTTGCACACAGAAAAGCTCAGTCCCCGCCATGTCTGTTCTGACTGAATACTGTGATTTTTAGCTAATGTTAAGCTTCACTGAAGACATTTAAAACTCTGCCTGCAGCTGATGTTCTGACTCTGAGTAATAAACGTGTGTGTACTGTCTCTCAGGAATGTGTGTGTTTAATTGCTGAAAGATGAGATGAGGTAATTAAAGAGAAAATGGGTGAAATTTCAGGAGAGAATGAAGGTTCTCAGCACAACATGCTGCTGTTTCTGTTCACTGTGAGTCACGAGACAGAAATGCTACACTGACATTCCTGGAAAACACTCACAATAAGCAGCAGTGTGTATTAAACAGTGTGTGTAAATCCTGCATCTGTTGTAGCAACCGTCCTCAAGGAGATCTGAAAATAACATACACCGCAGATCCTACATCGCAGTCAATTAGATCACTCTGATCAGTCACATCTTTCACTCATCCTGCTTTTCACTGTGGTTCTTATGGCACATACAGTCATATAGTCACATACAGTCAGATACACACAGTCATATACTCACATACAGTCCTGTAGTCACTTACAGTCATATAGTCACATGCAGTCCTGTAGTCAAATACAATCCTATAGTCACATACAGTCATATACTCACAGTCATATACTCACATAGTCATACTGAGTCATATAGAGTTAAACAGAGTTTTAAGACATATAGAGTTATATATGTTCATAGAGGGTTATATTAAGTTAAAAAGATTCATAAGTCAGATAGATTGATATGGTTATTAAATCTAATACAGTGTCTTGCAAAAGTATTCGGCCCCCTTGAACTTTTTCCCATTTTGTCACCTTACAACTACAAACTTAAATGTATTTTATTGAGATTTTAAGTGATAGACCAACACAAAGTACCACATAATTGTGAAGTGGAATGAAAATGATACATTGTTTTCAAAATTTTATTCAAATAAAAATCTTAAAAGTGTGACGTGCAAAAGTATTCAGTCACCTGTGCTCTGATACCTCTAAACAAAATTCAGTGCAATCAATTGCCCTCAGAAGTCACTTAATTAGTTAATAGAGACCAGCTGTGTGTAATTTAGTCTCAGTATAAATACACCTGTTCTGTGAAGGCCTCAGTGGTTTGTTAGAGAACACTAGTGAATTGAACTGCAAACCTACCAAGACATGGCCGTCCACCTAACTGACAGATCGAGCAAGGAGAGCACTGGTCATAGAGAGGCACATGGTCACTCTGGAGGAGCTGCAGAAATCCACAGCTCAGGTGGGAGAATCTGTACACAGGACAACTATAAGTCTGCACTCCACAAATCTGGCCTTTATGGAAGAGTGACAAGAAGAAAACTATTGTTGAAAGAAAGACACAAGAAGTGCTGTTTACAAGCTTACATGGTCTTACATGATCTGTCAGTTTAGGTGGACGGCCATGTCTTGGTAGGTTTGCAGTTCAATTCACTAGTGTTCCTTAACAAACCACTGAGGCCTTCACAGAACAGGTGTATTTATACTGAGACTAAATTACACACAGCTGGTCTCTATTAACTAATTAAGTGACTTCTGAAGGCAATCAGGTATCAGAGTACAGGGGGCTGAATACTTTTGCATGTCACACTTTTAAGATTTTTATTTGAATAAAATTTTGAAAACAATGTATCGTTTTCCTTCCACTTCACAATTATGTGGTACTTTGTGTTAGTCTATCACTTAAAATCTCAATAAAATACATTTAAGTTTGTAGTTGTAAGGTGACAGAATGTGAAAAGGTTCAAGGGGCCGAATACTTTCGAAAGGCACTGTATGTCCTTAATTTCTCTCTCTCTCTCTCTCTCTCTCTCTCTCTCTCTCTCTCTCTCTCTCTCTCTCTCTCTCTGTGTACAGTTATTATAATGATCAGAAAGTATTGTTTTACAGTTGTGCCTGTGGTGCTGTGCAGTGTTCTGTCACTACAGGCTGAACCCGGCTGCTGTGCAGCTGATAACAGTGTTGTGGAGCTCTGTTTACAAAATTACAGGTGAGTGTAATGAAATGATGAGAGTTCTCCTGAGACAGCTGGAAAGACAGAGGAGAACAGAGAGCCGTGGCTCAAAGTGATGGAGAGTGAAGGTGAATATTGTTACTGGACAGCTGTGATTACTGTACAATAACAGAGCGGTGAGTCACAAACTCAAAAATCATTTCCATACCTCACACTTTCCACCAGCCATCCCACCTTCACCCTCCAGTCAGCAAACGTCAGGAGCATTTACCGAACATTCCCAAACCTCTGGAACATGTGTTTAGCTGGAGGACGCGCTCATTATGTCCGGGCAGGGCTGGACACGTCCACCTCACAGTCACAAGTCACTGACCTCTGTATGAGGGATGAAGTTTTATATGGACACTCATTCAAACATTTGGACATCACCACAACACAACATGTCCAAAACTTTGTGGATACTTCTAATGAACATTCAGCTGACACAGATGTACACACAGCTTATCTAGTCCCTGTAGAGAAGTCCTGCCAAAAGGATAGGACTAAACATGAACGCTCTGTGGTTTCTCTGGGCTTCACAACACCAAAATGAAAACATGAAAGAAAGGAGGGAGGTGTGTCTGAAGGGAAACGCGTGGCTAAATATGAAGCAGATTGCTTTGTTGAATACAAAGTGTTTTGAGCGGTGAGTGAGTGGAAAATAATGAACCTGGAGGGGAGTGGATCAGAGCAGAGTGGGACTGCAGTGAATACAATGTGTTTTGAGCAGTGAGTGGAAAATAGAAAATATGGAGTGGTGCAGAGTGGAGTGAATATAAAGTGTTTTGAGCAGTGAGTGGAAAGCAGATGACCTGGAGTGGAGTTGGAACGGAGTGATGAAAATATACTGAGCAGTGAGTGGAAGTTTCTACCACTGGATTTACATACTCTGAAATAAACTATCCATCCATCCATCTATTATCTTCCACCTGATCTTGAACAGTGTGTGTGTGTGTGTGTGTGTGTGTGTGTGTGTGTGTGTGTGTGTGTGTGTGTGATACATACAGCAGCTTGCAGACACCTTAAACAGTGTGTTATGACTGCACTAGTAATCATCCTGTAGGTGTAAATATCAGAGTCCAGCAGAAGACTCGGAGCAGAGCTGGTGATGACCTGCACATGGAGCTGATTACACAGGAATGTCCAGCAGGACAGAAAAGTGGAAGCGTTTGTTTAACTTGCTCCAGAGTTCTGTTTCAGTGCCTTCATTTCCTCGTTGGACTCGGTTATGCTGGAAGTGCTGCTGGCTGGGTTTCTTTGTTTAGGTGAAGTTCATACACTGATATTTTACTCACTTTGTTGCTGCTTTTCCCTCCAAATGTCCATCCTTATACTGTCTGACCAGCAAAGGTTTGGAAACAGCTTGTGCTAGTGGTTAAATTTATTCATCAGCAGCCGAGAACCAGCTCAGTACAGAAGACACTTATTGAAGTAAAAGAGAACAGAAGATAGATGGATACAATCAGAGGACTCATCAATGAGCCATTAAAAAACCCGAAGACTAGAGCAGAAGACAGGATTTTACAGCAGTTTAGCTCCACCCATTCGGTCTACATCAATGTAGCTCCATCCATAGTTTAGCTCCACCCATTCAGTCTACATCAGTTTAGCTCCACCCATGCAGTCTACAACAGTTTAGCTCCACCCATTCAGTCTACATCCATTTAGCTTCACCCATTCAATCTACATCAATTTAGCTCCACCCATTCAGTCTACATCTGTTTAGCTCCACCCATACAGTCTACATCAGTTTAGCTCCACCCATTCAGTCTACATCAGTTTAGCTCCACCCATACAGTCTACAGCAGTTTAGCTCCACCCATTCAGTCTACATCAGTTTAGCTCCGCCTATACAGTCTACAGCAGTTTAGCTGCACCCATTCAGTCAACATCAGTTTAGCGCCACCCTTAGAGTCTACAGCAGTTTAGCTCCACCCATTCCATCTACAATAGTTTAGCTACGCCCATTCAGTCTACAGTAATCATATAAAAATGAATGATGGTTATTTTGGCACATAAAACCATATAAACATTATAAGTGGACATTGGGAGATAAAATCATAAACATATTTACTGCAGGATAAATAAACAAAGAAAACAGCCTGAAAGGTAATGTATTCACTATCATTATGATGTACTTATACATTTATTACACACTGAGAGATGAAGTACAGTCATGTTTCTTTACTCTTCTGCAGGTCAGTGGGTTCACTTTCACATTCCTGAGTCTTAAACAAATACAATTGATCAACCCAGCATGACAAATGAAGCCCAATACAAACCATTAATCAGATTTATTAATCAGTCCCTTCTATAAATAGACTGAGCCGCTTGTTGTTTTTGGCCATCAGACTCTACACAAGCTCTTCTCTACATTTCTGTAGATTTATAGTTTAAGTCTCAGTGCAGTTTATCAGCTGAGACAAACTTGGCTCCTTTTGACTGCTCCTTTAGCTTCACACTGGAGCTACGAGACTAACGTAGCTTACAAGTCACGTAAATCTATTATCTGAGAAAACCTGAGCACAGCGTGAGACTTTACAAAACTCAAGAGGAGAAACAGGTGAAAGCACAAGTCTGTTTCTCAGTAGAAACACTGTAGACACTGTGACACTGTTATATTAGTTTTATTGCTCTTTTATATTGTATTTTTCTTTGTAATCATCTTATTGTTGTTATTTTTTAGGTTTTTTAGGTAGACAATTTTAAAATCTGTCCAGGGACAACAGATGAACAAAAGCCTTTTGGCTAATTCCGGCTGCATTTACAGTAATGTTAATTAATGTACACTGTCCCTGTCAAATAAACTATTAAATAAATAAATAATAGACAAGCTAAAGTCTCATTTGTGTTTCCATCTGATATCAATGTTGTCTGGAGAATCTGAGGTATTAAGTAGTTGCCTAAGACCTCAGCAATCTCGCTTTAGTCTCATCTTGGGTTTTATTACATATTTCATCTCATAATGTCTAAGAGAACTTACTGAGATATTAAAGAGATCTAAAACTTAGTAGGAGATATGTGATATTAATAAGGTGTCACTCTTGTCTATGGGAAACTACTGAGACGTTAGGGAGATCTGCTTTAGGATTTTTTCCTTCCTAGACAACAATGAGACCTCAGTAATCTCAAATGTTTCTACTCTTGAGTTTTAACACACATCTAATTTATCTTTTCTTGAGAAAAGTGAGCAGCACTTGGTTTTCCATGATATTGGTTCTTTTAAGGCATACAGTGGTGTGAGAAAGGTGTAAAGGGGGTTCAGGGAGGTGACCCTGTGGCTGGAAGGGATTTCTGGGTGGTATTTATGACTGTGTCACCTGCCTCAAGCGTTTAGGGGAAATGCAGGGAAGGAAATTCATCACATTCCACCACAAGCACAGGACTGCTGGTAGGAAATGTTTGAACTTTGCTGTTGAACAGATTTGAGTGTATTCAGCCTTGGCAGGGTTGCCAGCTCCCTACAAATTCCCCAGCATAATGTCTGACAGAAAGTTGCCCAAGTCAAGCTTAAACCATCTTAAAATCTAAAGTGTCCAATCATAGACACTTGAGGAAGCCGACCATTGGTTTTAAAAAGTACCAGTGTACTACTCTCACATCTTTTTTTAGTCTTAAACTTTGTCATTATTTTTTTTTAATTTCATACATTAGCATTTCCTATGTGTACATGTATGTAAGTATTTTATTATTATGATTATCATCTCTACTTCCTCTTCATCTGCTCTAATCTATATGTTCAGATCCACTAAATCTCCTAATATTAGAAAGTCTACATAAGACATTGGCACTATTTATTCTTTACTGTCTTACTATAAGAACCTTTTGTTTGATGGTCATGGTAAATTTCTTGAGCAGTCCAATTTGGCTTTAAAAAAACATGAACCTTGCAACCCTGAGCCTTGGTTTGTTTGCCCCTCAAATCTGACTTCCTAAAAGGGTTTTTCATGTGGGCTGTTAATTGTGGATGGCTCAGGAGACTTCATGGAGAAGCATCATGAGACCAAAAGAAGACATGAGACATAATTGTCATTCACATCATCAAAGAGAAGACTCTTAATCCTGAATGAGAAATGATCGAGCTCATGTTGAGGTCTTTAATAAATTAATGGTATTATCTGAGCAAAGCTGAGCACAATGTGAGGTCTGTTCTAAAACTCAAGAGGAGGCACCACTAAAGAGGTCTTCAGAAGAAACTTCTGAGCAGTGGATCTAATGTCTCATTTGTGTTTCCATGGGATGTCATTGTTGTGTATGAGAAACGATTGAGATGTTAAGGAGATCTTTATAAATGAGTGTTATTATCTGAGCAAATCTGAGTACAGTGTGAGATCACATGAGAAAACTCAAGAGGAGAGACATGAAACCTCTGAGCAGCAGATCTGAGACCTAAGCTAAAGTCTCATCAGATGATGTTCTTGTCTATGATAAACGACTGAGATGTTAAGGCGATGTTTTAGACGTTTCTTTCGTCTGGGTTACTGTAACTATTTTGTGGTGAATTCTGGGAAAAAACTGTTCTTGGTTTACAGTGTAAACACCATACATCACACGTAGAGGAATGAAAGCAGAAGGTTTGGAAAGTCACTGAAGTTCCTGGGCTCCTTCTGTTTATTTTCTGTCTCTTTAGGTTTTTGCAGTGCATTCTGGGCCACGGGTTCAGTGGAGGATGAGGAGAAACAGAGTTTGAGACGTGGTGCTGACTCTGAAACGGTGGGTGAAGCCTTCAGGAACGCTGGCTGACCCTACAACCCAACGAACAGCTGCATGTGAGGACCGCAGAGGATCCTCGAAGCTCCAGAGACTGCCAGCTGTTCTCAGAACCAGCGTTCTAGGAACACAGAACGTGGTGGCTGAGTACTCGGTTTCATTTCTCGCTCTCGTCCAGCATTTTTCTTTCCACTAAATATAGCTGATGAGTAATGAGAGCGTTTGGTAGTTCTGGGCATTAACTCTGGTGGACACATTACTTTGTGAATTCCTGTTTCTCAGTGCAGTCACTGCTGTCCAAGTGAAACACACTACTGCTCAAATGTTTCTCTTTAATGTTTCAGAAGAATGAAGACTCAAGAAACTGAGACAAAAATGAGACCTGAAAACAGGAGTGGTATTATCTCAGAAAATCTGACATTTGAGAGATTACTGAGGTCTATTTCTCAGCAGGAATTTTATTTGAGCTAAAGTCCCATTCCTGTTTTCATTTACTGAGATGTTAAGGAGAAACTACTGAGATATTAAAGAGAAACATCTGAGATGTTAAGGGGAAACTACTGAGATCTTAAGGGGAAGCTACTGGGATGTTAAGGAGAAACTACTGAGAATTTAAGGGGAAACTACTGAGATGTTAAGGAGAAACAACTGAGATGTTAAGGAGAAACTACTGAGATGTTACTGAGATGTGTAGCTTGGCTCAGTGGGTGTAAATATCAAGGGTGTAGAGTTTGATGGGAAATCAAGTCTGTGAGCAGACATATCAGTGCAGCCTCTGAATTTGGACAAATGATGGATGTTTCTCACCTACATTTAAAGCAGAATGAGAAATGAAACCTTTAAAGTTTGCATAAATGAGACATGTACTTACTGTATATGAGTGTATGTGTGAGCTGAGTTTAGGTCTGATTAAAGCTGGAGCTGATATTCTTATTCTGCTGCTTTCATAAAGCTGAAGTTGGTGGCCTGCATACCTCAGTGGATTTGTAAAGGCAGAGTGTGAACAAAACACTGATTAATAATGACCTCCATACAGGAGACTCTCACACGTTCTCACCATACAGAAAGCACTTCATTACCATCCAACCAGCAAAAAGAACCTGAACAGTACAGGTGTGTTTTGCAGTGCAGAAAAAACTCAGTTACAGTGGACCTGGTGCCATTTTTTAGCTGTTTGGTAAAAAGGACATAACCCAACTGTAGAGAACATAATTACAGGGCAGAACATCTCTCCAAACAATGAAAGAGAAAAGAAGGGAGGATGGAAACTCCCAGAAGGAAGAGTCTCAGTCTCCTGGGTGGAAACCAAGGAGATTATAGACTGGGCTAAATATTTAAAGGGACACACTATGAAAGCAGTTTTAGTTCATCCATTAAAACAGTTTAGTTCATTCATCTAAGAAATGTACCATTCCACCTTAAATGTAGAGCATTTGCATTCATTCATCTAAGAACGTTCCCATTCCACCTTAAATGACGCAGCAGTTACATTAATTTTTCCAAAAAAATTCCCATTCCACCTTAAATATGAAGCATTTAAGCCTAACTCAAACACACTGACTTCTCCACAAACACACTGAACTCCACCCCAAACACACTGACTCCAAACCAAACACACTGACTCCACTCCAAACACACTGACTCCAAACCAAACACACTGACTCCACCCCAAACACACTGACTCCAAACCAAACACACTGACTCCACCCCAAACACACTGACTCCACCCCAAATACACTGACTCCAAACCAAACACACTGACTCCACCCCAAACACACTGACTCCAAACCAAACACACTGACTCCACCTCAAACACATTGACTCCACCCCAAATACACTGACTCCAAACCAAACACACTGACTCCACCCCAAACACACTGACTCCACTCCAAACACACTGAACTCCACCCCAAACACACTGACTCCAAACCAAACACACTGACTCCACCCCAAACACACTGACTCCACCCCAAATACACTGAACTCCACCCAGACACACTGAACTCCACCTCACAGTGAACTCCACCCAAACAAATTTAATTCCACCCCAAACACACTGAACTCCACCCTGAACAGATGGGCTCCACCCAAAACATATTAAACTCCACCCAAAACACACAGGTTCCACCCCAAATGATGAAGAGAGAGCGGTTTTAGTTTATTATAAGTAAAAGTTATTTCCTGGTTAAACTGTGTGTTTATTGATGTTTTAAGTGAATAAGTGAACTCATCCTCTACAGAGAACTAACACCCACTTTTTACTGTATAATGGAATAAAACTAAATTAAATATATTGTTTTATGTGTTCAATTCTGTAGATAAATAAAAAGTAAAATGTGAGTAAAACATGCATGTAGAGGAGAACTTACAATATCAATAAAATGTGGAAATTTGAGCTTGAACTTTTGCATGATACTGTAGTGATGCACAACTGGAGTCATTTGAAATCACAAATGTCCTATTAATAAAGTATACCAGTTATAATTCATGTTTTAATATAATGAAATACGCTGTTATTGTACCTTTAAGACTGATATATGCAAATGAGCTTTGTTTTGGCTGTACCTCATGCAAAAGGAAGCACAGACTGAAACATTTCAGTGTGAAAGAGGCAGAGCTACACCTGAATAGACAAGTATGTTTTGGTTTTTGTGACATCACAAAAATGACATTCCATACCAGGCAGTTTGTGGCATTTCTTGTCTGTATGGACCAGTAAAGTTTGTTTACAGACTTGTATCTAAATAAAAGTGAGGACATGTGTTTTCCAGGTATGGCCCCTTTAATGTGACGGACTGATGATGTTGTAAACGAGCATTTCTTACAGTGATCTGAGCCAATGACCCTTGGATCATTTCCTACCCACAATCCCCTGCTCTACGACCTCCTGTGTGGGTCTCCTCTGCAGAAAGATGTTGTTCTTAGCAGAAGTGATTTACCCCAGAGAGACTGGCCCTGTGTGGTGAAGCAGAGTCAGGTGAAAATGTGGAAAACAGACTTTTCTTTGTCCTGAGAAGAACTTTCCATGTTTATCTCTCACTCACTGTCTCTGTCTGTCTGTCTGTCTCTCTCTCTCTCTCTCTCTCTCTCTCTCTCTCTCTCTCTCTCTCTCTCTCTCTCTCTCTCTCTCTCTCTCTCTCTCTCTCTCTCTCTCAGTCATGCTAGAGTGTAAGGTTATTACTGACTGGGTACTTTAGATTTTTAGTGTGAACAGATTTTAGAAAGACACAAACTTGTACAATTAATCTAGATCTGGCAACCCTCATTATTTCCTCATTGCTTCTGTGTTCAGTTTAGACGTTAACTGGTCCACTGTAGTGTAGGGTGACCAAACGTCCGTATTTCCCGGGACATGTCCGTATTTCACGTCCTGTCCCGGGCGTCCCGGGTTTTTTTTAAAAAGTGAGGAA
>BRDA01082825.1:0-20773 GCA_036984385.1 Crenuchus spilurus | reverse complement strand
TCGCAATATTGATTTTAGGCCATATCGTCCCAGCCCTAGAAGGAGATAAATTTGGCAAAAAATAAATAAAATAAAATAAAAAAATTACAACTTTTAGGATCAGCTGGAGTGGAGGTGATCAAACATCCTGACCTCACTATTGCTCTTAAACTCACAGCAATGCTCCAAAATCTAGTAGAATGTCTTCCCTGCACAGTAGAAACAGTTACTCTAACAAAAGCAGGATAAATACGCTCAGTACAGTCAACACATTAAAACTAGTTCAGGATTCAAATAACTGAAGGATACTGTTGATCTGTTTTTTGGATAAAAACCACAGGACTTCTCCTTTAATACTGCTTAAATACACATAACCACAGAGAAATAAATTAAGCACTAATCCAGGCTGTTACGAAACATTCAAAGTTAAGATAGCAATGACAATGAGAGAGGTGGTACATCCAGGGCACAGTCTGCTCTCTCTGTTTAACGGGGATTTTGTAGAAAAGACTGCCATGGTCTGGTTCCATGGTACCTGAAGGTTACAGATGTTTCCTTCACAGCAGGAGCTGCACACCTGCAAAACATGCATATGGTTAATGTGCTGTCCTTTCTGACCTGCCATGGACTCTACAAGACCTCTTCATAGCTGCCCTGTTGTATCTGGCACCAAAATGTTAGCAGCAGATCCTTTAAGATCTTTAAGTTGTGAGGTGGATTGAACCTTTGCACATCTTACAGATGCTCCATCAGAGCATAAATCTGGAGAATTTGGAGGCCACTGTGGGTAGGTAACTGCTGACCAGGAGGACTCAAATCTAAGTTGTTTAGATCTTCTGCCCATATCTCCTACATCCACCATAAGAACCAAAAGTGGTGACCAATCCTGGTTCTGGAGATCTACCGCCTTGGAGAGTTCAGATCCAACACACCTGAATCTGATTTTCTGAAGATCTTGGTTACCTGGATCAGGTGTGGCAGATTAAGGTTGTAGGTGAACTCTGGTTCAAGGTTGGGATGGTAGATATGGGTCAGAACTGGACACTGGACTTGGCTTGGAGTATTCGCTCAGTGATGATCCCTTACACTCCTGTCTTCATTATAGTGGTTAACTGGTCCACTGTGATGCATCAACTGTACGCTAGCAAGACTCGTCAATCTCCTCTGGCATCAACAGCCCATAAGGGATCACTGTTATGCCGTGGGGAGGCACTCCGTGTATAAGAAGTCCATTCTCAGTACATCTTCACTACAGTGGCTCTAGAACAGCAGTTTCTCAGATGCTACCACCTGGTACATCAGTCACATCACGTCCTTTGCCCATGATGATGGTTTTACACTCTGCTACAACTGACTGGTGTGCTCACTTATTTATACATGCAGTAAACCTTGTCACATGACATCTGTGTCATTCCGGGCTGAGTTCACTCCAAACCAGGGTTGGTCATATTCTGATATGGCCGTGTATACCTACGTATTCAGCCCACAGCACTTTAGCGCTGCCTATTCACATTCAAGTGCAAAACGAGATGCAATACAGGGCAGCCAATCAGAGCAGAAATCATTTAAATATGTCTTAAAGGTACAGTAACAAAAATGGTCATGTGAAAATAAGAAGTAGGACCGTTTTTGATGTACAAACCCACACAAATGTCAGAATAATGTCATGTTATAGCCCTTCATCAGTGGTCAGTTTGTGATGACAGTCACAGCTTGGCTGGGATGCTTGTGAACTACCCCCAAACCCAGCAGTGATACTGAGATGTTCCACTCACACAGTGCCACACATGCACACTATCATGCCTTTACCATGCCAGTGTTACTGCAGGGCTGAGTAAGGTCCACCACACAAATACTGGACAACAGTGTTGGTCTGAAGGTGGCTTCTTTCCACTGACTCAGTAGAGGGGCTGATATACTGTGCAGTGACTGGTAGACTAGTTAGTAATTGTAAACTTATGGAAACTATACAGTAAGTGTTTCTTATAATCAGGTAAATGGACTGTACCATGTAGCCTTCTTGCTCCACACAGCCAGTGGATGTACACTCGTCCTGAGCCACACAACGCTTTGTCACAGACACGCTCTCCGCTCCGGCGTTCATCTGATGCAGTGTGTAGCAGAATCTGGTGTCTTTACAGGATCAAAAACATCATTAAAAAAGTTAGTCTCCAGCAGAGGCCATTAGACATGGCTCAGAGAATGAAGATTTACTACAGGGGTTTATTTTAGACAGAATCTGACTGTGCATTATGGAGGGTCATGTGACTGTAAAAAAAAAAAAACATTATTCAATAAGTCTACAGCCAAATCAGAATATTATGAACACCTACCCAACAGTGGGAATAAGCACACTTTTGGCTTGGAGTGTTCACTCAGTGGTGATCCCCGACACTTTCCTCAACACTCCTGTGTTCATTATAGAGGTTAACTGGTCCACTATGGAGCATCGATTGCTCTGTACCGCTTGCTGGAGTTGTTATTCTCCTCTGGCATCAACGGCACATGGAGCACCACTGTTATACTGTTGGGAGACACTCAAAAGTCCATTCTCAGTACATCTTCTCTTCTCTTCTCTTCTCTTCTACTCTTCATCGACTACAGCTCCGCCTTCAAAACGGTCATCCCTCACAAACTCACACACAAACTGTTATCTCTCGGACTACACCCCCCTCTCTGCGACTGGCTTTTGAACTTCCTGACTGGCAGGTCTCAGTCTGTCAGGACTGGAAATAAGACATCAGCCAGCATCACCACCAGCACTGGTACTCCACAGGGCTGTGTCCTCAGCCCCATTCTCTACACCCTGTTCACCCATGACTCCCACCCCAACAACGTCAACCTGAAGTTTGTTGACGACACTGCTGTGATAGGTCGTATCACTGGCGGAGACGAGGCAGCCTACAGGAAGGAGGTGAGCAGTCTGGAGACATGGTGTGCGGACAACAACCTCGCCCTCAACACAGACAAGACCAAGGAGATGATAGTGGACATGAAACAAAGGAGACCTCATCAGCCACTATTTATCCGGGACCTTGAAGTGGAGAGGTTCAGCAGCTTTAAACACCTGGGGGTTCACATCAGTGATGACCTCACCTGGACACTGAACACCACACAGGTGCTAAAGAGGGCTCAGCAACTTCTACAGCTGCATCATTGAGTGCGTCCTGACCAGTAACTGCATTACTGTGTAGTATGGCAGTAATACTGCAAAGGACCACAAATGCCAACACAGAGTCCACAGGAGAGCTGCCTCCATCATCAAAGACCCCAACCACCCCCAACACGAACTATTCATGCTCCTATGTTCAGGCCAGAGGTACAGAAGTGTGTTTTGTCTGGTCTTCTCTTTAGACCTTTATATATGTATTATTCTTATTTTTATTCTACTCACTATTTCATTCTTGCACTATGACATCCAGTGTGGACAGCAAAGTAGAAATTTCATTATACAGGGAAACATGTTGCTTTACTGTGCATATGACAATAAAGCTTTGGATCTTGAATCTTCACTACAGCAGCTCTAGAACAACAGTATCTGAGATTCTACCACTCTTCACCTGTCACCCTGTTATCATGTCCTTTAGGACATCAGTCACATCACATTCTTTGTCCATGATGATGGTTTTACTCTCTGCTACAACTGACTGGTGTGCTCGCTTATTTATACAAGCAGTAAACACTGTCACATGACATCTGTGATCTCCCAGGCTGACTTCATTCCAAACCAGGGCTGGTCATAATATTCTGATATGACTGCATTATATTTTCTGATATCTACATAAATGTTCTGAGAGAGTGTACCTTTAGGACAGTATTGGTCAGGAGCCCAGCGGTTGCAGGAGTAGTTATCTTGCGCTTCCTCACATGTGAAACATTTAAAGCCTCCAGGGTACGGAGTAGCTACAAATACACATACATCACATAACAGCACACTTCTCAGAGCTAAATGACATTTAATTCACTCTTTCTTTGAGTCGTGGTCGTACAACTGTGCATCTGTATGAGGGTCCCAGGGAGTCTGCTCCTAAGGCTATGTTCACATTGCAAGCCTCATTACTCCAGTCAGATTTCACAGATGTTGACGGTTCACTTTCATAAACTCGTGTGACCCGAATCTGTCTAATGTGAACAAATCACAGCACACATTGATAGGTTTAGGCGCATTGCCTCAGTCACCAACAAAAATGCCATAATTGTACAGGGTTGCCAGGTTTGAAAAAATGAAGTCTCTGGTAAAATTTCAGATGCAGGGTTCATTCATTCATTATCACACCCGCTTAATCCCTATCAGGGTCGCGGCTAGTCCCCTACCCCCTCACCGGGCACAGGGCACCACACCACTCAACCAAGCCCAGGACAGGGCGCCAGTCCATCACTGGGTGAACACACACGCGCACACACATACACGTACACACATGGACAATTTGGAGTACCCAATTCACCTGACCTTCATGTTTTTGGACTGTGGGAGGAAACCGGAAACCCCGGAGGAAACCCACGCAGACACGGGGAGAACATGGAAACTCTGCTCAGATGTGGACTCGAACCCAAGACCTCAGTGCTGAGAGGCGAACGTGCTAACCACTAAGCCACCGTGCCGCCCCAGATGCAGGGTTTTTGGACTAAACAGAAAAGATTAGAAGAACTTTTTCTTTTTGGCTCAGCACACTGACACTATGATCAGAGGATCGTGATGTCAAATCACAGTCATGCGGCTTGGCATCAGCAGCCAGGCCTGAGTGAGCAAAACTGGCCGTGCTCTCTCTGGGTGGGTAGATGGCGCTCTCTCTCTCCCCATCACTACTAATATAGTGTCTGCTGGTTCAGCCAGCTGCCAGCCGATCAATCAGAGCTGGGGATGCTGCACTTCCCTCCAAGTGTGGAAGTGTTGGCTGCCCAGTGATGATGCAGTTGGGAAAGAGGTGATGGCTGAATACACATGCATCAGAGGAGGCCTGTGTTAGTCTTCACCTGCTTGGAGTCAGACATCCAACCATATGCCTTAAACTATCATCCTTAACACCTCAGAAACACGTATAAAGACATAGAAAACAAAGTTTACTCTCTCTCTCTCTCTCTCTCTCTCTCTCTCTCTCTCTCTCTCTCTCTCTCTCTCTCTCTCTCGGTCGAGAGTAACCGACTAGGCGTGTTGTGTGTCGGTGAAAGTGCCCTCGGCTTCTGGACTGATCAAAACGAAAAGAAAATGGGGATTCTACGGGGGATTTGCGAGTCGAAGAAGAGTCCGAAGGTCGTGTTTCACATTCACCGCTTCACATTCGCCGAGAGCCTCTCTCTCTCTCTCTCTCTCTCTCTCTCTCTCTCTCTCTCTCTCTCTCGGTCGAGAGTAACCGACTAGGCGTGTTGTGTGTCGGTGAAAGTGCCCTCGGCTTCTGGACTGATCAAAACGAAAAGAAAATGGGGATTCTACGGGGGATTTGCGAGTCGAAGAAGAGTCCGAAGGTCGTGTTTCACATTCACCGCTTCACATTCGCCGAGAGCCTCTCTTACTCTCTCTCTCTCTCTCTCTCTCTCTCTCTCTCTCTCTCTCTCTCTCTCCGAGAGCCGCTTACACTTCGCCACTTACACTTTGTGCTGGAAGCCTGAGAAGAAGCTGAGCGTTTAGGGGGCATCTTAGGGGTAAAAGAAAAGCAAAACTAGTCAGGTCTTCGGCTCCCGTGAAAGTGGCTGTGTGTTGTGCGGATCAGCCAATGAGAGCTGGCCTTGTACGGCCATCCGAACGCCAGCCAATAGCATTCGAGTATTGGAGAACGCACGTACCCAGCTGTTGTACAGTACATATTGTGGCGTTTCAGGTGGTCCCCAGCGTCCACTGGCCGTGCGCCGGTTTGCAAATTTCCCATGAGTCTGTTGGGGTGGGCTGTTGTGGGTTAAGTGTGTTCTAATTTAGCTTAGGGGTAAAGTGGGATTCTATTTGTGTTCATTGTGTTGAAGTTGTGCTTGATGTGTGACTTAGGATAGAGACAGCGGCTTACCGCCAGTGTGGGACATGTCAGGGATAGATAATGGTCTGAATGAAGTATGTGTGAGGAGGTTCTTACTACTGCCATTTCTCTGTCTATTTTGCTGAGAAAAATAAAACCTGTTAAAGAATGGCCACGCCTCATCCTTACTCTCACTCTCTGCCATGCACGCCACAATATGTTCTACAGAACAAACCGTGTATATGTGGGTTTTTCACGAATAACAAGTAGATATGTTCTAGAGAAAATTCCGCGAATGCTGAACCGCGAATAGACGAGGGTTCACTGTACTCACTTTTGTGATACACTGTATGAATATTAATGTGCTTTGAGTCACTTATTGCCTGGTAGTGTGAACACAGCCTAAGAGCCCCAGTGCTCTTTTTCCCTCCCCTGCTCCACCCAACAGGCTCATGTAGGTATTAAATGCTTAAAAAGATGACTTTGTTTTCTTGTAAACATGATAAACTGCTGGTTCTGGTACCTGATGGGTAAAGCTTAATGATGTCCTTCAGAGTGAAGTCCCGGGACAGAACTGCTCTCAGCCAATCAGAAAGAAGCGTCACTAGAAGTAGCCAAGCAAGGCTGAGCCAAAGCACCATGACTGGGTGATTCCAAGATTATCCAGCATTCCACCCGGATTACGCCATGGCCATCACCTGGACCGAGAGGAACATTTTTAAACATTGATCCTCACATGAAAGTTATTTTTTTTAACCCTCTGGACTTCACATCAGCCTCTAACTGGTTTCTCCCGGTTACTCATTTTTTTTAATTTAATGACATAAAACAGAACAAACTGCAGCAACATTCATGACAAGATAAATGTTAACCATGTAAAGCCTGCATACGAGTTCTGTTTTGTAATATAGTTGATACATCCAGAATATTATGCTCAAAGCACATTGCTTAAACAAAAACAAAACATGCAAAACACAAAGATACTGAACTTCAAAAACACAGAATTTCCTCTACACTTTTACTCCAGTGATTTCAACTTTAGAAATCTGTATGTATCCTCTGGTGCATGCAGTGCACAGATAATCCACGAGGGGGCAAAATACACGTATCTGATTTTATACAGCAGGGGTTCATTCATTTATTTGCTTTAACTATGATTATTATTTATATAGTAATACATGACGTAAGATCATTTATTTAATCATCACAACTGACAAAGAGGTCTTAAAAATGTTTAAAATATGATACATTTGGCTTTTAAACAGTATTTATTTATTTATACAGTCATACATGCTTTTTATGTTGTGGTCTACAGAGAAACAGAGACTGCTCAGTTTTTTTTGTAATGTTATGTCACATCTCAGACAGTCATCATTCCTGCAGACATAAACAGTCATCATACTTTAAGATGTCCACATTGCTTTATTTTAATTTAACAAATGATTCAAGCATTGATATACAAGTTGTAATGCTTAGATAGAATATTACTATTAATAATATTGATTAGTTTGTTTTTAATGTAAAAAAGTCAATAAACAGGTCATATTGATTAGTGTTGTAATTCTCAATATGCTCACTGGAATTAATATTAATTAAACACGTGCACTACTAATAAGAATATAAAACAGAAGCGTTGAGCTAAAAATAACTCATTGATTGGAATAAGTCTCAATATAAATTATTAAAGAGAGAGAGAGAGAGACTTCACACTGAGCAGAGGCTAAATCTTTAATGTATATCCTTTCATACTGAGCGAGCTCACAGTAAGCATGGCTACATCTGCTTTCTGCTGCACATACATAAAACTACACCCATCCACCTGTCCATATAGTGCATACAGGCATAACGTGAATAATGTGCAGTGCCTCACGGGGCACTAGCTCCATCTAGGGCCCCCAAGAGCCCCATAAAAATGTATAAGTAATTTTTCTGTTATTTTCTTTACATCATTTTAATGTCAATGTTGTTATGGTTATGTTATTAAGGTTTTACTGTCAAATTTAGTATTTGCTTTTTTTGCCATGAATGGACGTGTTGTGTGTTTACTGCGCCTGGTGAGGAGGTAGGGGACTAACCGCGACCCTGAGAAGGATTAAGCGGGTGTGATAATGGATGGATGGATGTGTGTTTACTAACACTCCTCTTTTCAAGAAGAGGGCAAAAACATTTTTTATGACACTGCATGTAAAAATCAGTGAGGTTTTAAATGTAGTAGCTTTTATTTAATTATTATTCATAATAATTTGAAATACTCTTTTCTGATTCGCTGGCAGGTCTCTATTAACCCAGTATAATGGGACACCTGTAAAGTGTAAAGACACACTATGACCTACTGATCAAGATAACCACACCAACCTGAGTAACAATCCACTGAATGAGGACCTGTGCTAGAGCAGCTACTACAGCAGACAATAACAAATGTACAAAATGGCCTAAAGCCTAAACATGCGACAACCGGGGTATAAGTGAGATAACAGCATTCAAGGTGTCAGCATTCAAAAACGTGGCAGAGGGAACTCCCGTATGCAAAGCCTCCACTTCATTCATTAATTTCACATAATGGGACACCTCAAAGGTCTACAGAGCACTGCTGCAGGGAAAAATAATGCACAGCCACAACTTTTGGGTACTAAATTCTAATGTGTGGCCACAAATTAAAAAGGCGTGGGACCAAGATAGTTAAGTCATGGACATGACTTTTTAATGCATGGGAATGAGATTGCAAGTCATGCCATGACTTAGTAAGTATGATCTCATTCCCATGCATCTTATTCCCACACCTTAAGTTTTTATTATTATTTTTTTTTACACCATGTTATCAGCAGGACTCCGTTGTCCCTTACATCAGGAATTCTTCGTTTAACAGTGCAGTTTCAGATTCACATTCTAGAGTTTAGATGTTCAGATGGTTCACACAAGAAAATCACACAAACTCCTAACACTCTAAAGTCCCTCTCTCAGCCGCTCTCACATGATACACTTCTGTCATTCTGTCAAGTTATCTGAAGTGTGTGTGATGGGAGGGCACTTGGATAAGGATAACAGGAGCTGATAGCCACCATGTGTCCACTGCTTATGGTCAGTGCTTTGCAAATCAAATTGTCACATACTAATACCATCAAAATATATCATATTATTACATATTACATAAAAACAGCTGGAATCTGAGCTGAGTTGTCCATTTTTGCCTGTCTGTACCGATCATTGACTGACTATCCTTGTCTATTCCTAATGATCTTTTTTTGGCAAACATGGACTATATTTAACTGGGTATATATATTTGTACATAACATCTCCACATTGTAGCTTATCTGGCTTATTTGTAGTGTTCTGCAGCCGTGTCGTCATATATAGAATGGGTCATTACAACTGTGTGGGGGTGGGTATTTAATTTCAATACATACAATAAATCTGATTTGTAATTTTATGGCACCCTAGATGGATGCCTACCTTTGCCTAGTGCTAAAACCATCCCTGTTAATCACTGGACATTATGCTTGTATGCACTGCACTTACTTTCCATAAAGTTTCTTTTAAGACGGTACCATTCTGCACATTTCATAGATGCAGTATCAGTTTTTTCACATCTATCACTTGACCATACCCCAACACTGGGTGCGGGGCAGGGACTCTAATTTAACCACAGTCAGAACATGATGGCAATCCATTGCTGGGTTGCACACGTAGACATACACATCAATTTACAATTCACCTGACCTTTTAATTAGATGTAACTGGCTATATTAGAATTACAGTTTTTATCATAATGACATTAAAGCTGTAGTCGGGAGATTAAACTGTGAACAAAAGAACTTCCAGAACCCTCCTCCTCCTTCTCCGCTGCACTCCAACTTTGCTTGGAATGGGGATGGCCCAAGTGCACAAGCAATGACTGACACTCCATCAGACACTCCTCCTGGCGCTGATTGGTTGCTCTGATGCAGTCATTGTGGGTTCTTATAAATGGAGCCACTAAGAGCAGTAGGTCAAGCCAGAGGAGGCTCACAGATTTTTGTTTGATGTACTAATGTCAGAACATAGTAACAGATTTAGTAAATGAGTCAAAAAGTTCTTTTTACATAAGCCACCTTCTGCAACTTTAAACTAAAAAAGCTTCTTTAAATTCAACTGAAACCATTCTGAAAATGAAATAATCAATAAAAATACAACACTGAATAGTAAAAAAAAACAACATAGATCAAATATAGATCTAGACCCAGATCCAGGGGCCCCATTCCTTACCTTGGTCCCCAAATCTCTAAATCACTCTGTGTGACATTAATGCATGCACTGCTGAAAGGGCAGACATATGTTTCTTACCCTATTGCTCAAACAGACAGACAAACAGACAGGTGCAGACTGCACTGATTAATGCACATGCTATATAAGACCTTACAGCAGGTACAGTATATTTCAGTACTATATTAAAAAAGAATATTGTGAAAAAGTGTTCAGAATATTTTTTTTAATAAACAGTTATATTTAAGTCATTACACATAGTGTCTTATTTTAACGTAGAACAACGTTGAACTTACAGCTAATGACAACAGAAATGTATATTTCAGTTTATTTCAGTTTGAATTACTATTCACTATCAGCATTACACAAATATATCACTTTACGTGTATTACACACACACACACACACACACACACACACACACACACACACACACACACACACACACAGACAGTTTAACTTCACAATAACTGTTGCATGTTGCACTTTCAGTATGTCTCACAATACACTAAAACATATAAATGTACTCATTTTTAATTATTCCAGTCCAAATTTACAAATAATTTATATAAAAATAGCAATTAAACCAGCATGTATCCTAAACAGCTGCTGGCCTGTATAAGAAGCTGCTGAGTAAACCTTTATTCCCTTTCTTAATTCAGACAACATGCTAACAGTGAATAACATTACACAGCCCTCCTGTCTGGCTTTCCTCATATTCAGTCCAGAAACACACAGTAACTCACATACACACACACAGGTTAACACACACACGAAGACACTTTCATTCTCTGTTCACTCTGACATCTCACAGTGCTGGTAAAAGCCCCTCAGGGCGGTAAATGTTCAGACTCACCGTGTAAAAGCCCTCCTGTCCTGATGGAGCTAACAGCAGCTCCTCACTTCAGACAGAAAAACTCCACACATTTTAGCTCTCAGCAGCGTGCTGCATGAGGGGGCGTGGCTTATTGCGACTCCTGCAGTGGGCGTGAGTTGGAAGAAAACCAATATTCTGCTAAAAACTTATATGGTCAATGACCTGAAGAGAGCTGGCACCACTGTTTCCAAGGTTACTGTGGCTAATACACTAAGACGTCATGGTTTAAAGTCATGCATGGCAAGGAAGGTTCCCCTGCTTAAATCAGCACACGTCCAGGCCCATCTTAAGTTTGCCCATGACCATTTGGATGATCCAGAGGAGTCATGGGAGAAAGTGCTGTGGTCAGATGAGACCAAAATAGAACTTTTTGGTCTTAATTCCACTCGCTGTGTTTGGAGGACGTTGAATGATGAGTACCATCCCAAAAACACCATCCCTACTGTGGGGGTGGAAGCATCATGTTTTGGGGGTGTTTTTCTGCACATGGGACAGGACGACTGCGCTGTATTAAGGAGAGGATGACCGGGGCCATGTATTGCGAGATTTTGGTGAACAACCTCCTTCCCTCAGTCAGAGCATTGAAGTTGGGTCGTGGCTGGGTCTTCCAACATAACAATGACCCAAAGCACACAGCCAGGATAACCAAGGAGTGGCTCCGTAAGAAGCATATCAAGGTTCTGGAGTGGCCTAGCCAGTCTCCAGACCTAAACCCTATAGAAAATCTTTGGAGGGAACTCAAACTCCATGTTTCTCAGTGACAGCCCAGAAAACTGGCTGATTTGGAGAAGATCTGTGTGGAGGAATGGGCCACAATCCCTGCTGCAGTGTGTGCAAACCTACCTGGTGAAAAACTACAGGAAACGTTTGACCTCTGTAAAGGCTACTGTACCAATATTAACATTGATTTTCACAGGTGTTCAAATACTTATTAGCAGCAGTAACACACAAATAAATAATTAAAAAATCATACATTGTGATTTCCAGATTTTATTTTATGTCTCTCACAGTGGACATGCACCTAAGATGAAAATTTCAGACCCGTACATGATTTCTAAGTGGGAGAACTTGCAAATTCGCAGGGTGTTCAAATACTTATTTTCCTCAAAGTAACTTGTATTGAAATATATTTTTAGATTCTTGTGAGAAGAGCTTAAATAAGCAGACACCTGTGTAATAGTTAGACAGCTGCACATATTTTCTCACCAAAATACGTGATCTGTCAGTCATATGATAATGACATGGTAATTCCAGACATACCACTGGTTGGTTCCAGCAGCCTGGAATCTGTAAACAAGTTCTCACCTCTCACCTCACACTCATTTCATAAATATGCAATGTAGGGTTAGTGGCCGAGGAAAGGTCACCTCACATTTTCTAGAATTAAAACCACATACAATATCTAAAAACTGTAATGAGCAGTGTGTAGCCAACACCTCTGTTTATTCAGTTCAGAGCAAAATAAAATGAACTTTTACAATCTTGCAAACTTTTATAGTATGTGTGTTTGTGTGTGTGTGTGTGTGTGTGTGTGTGAGAGAGAGAGAGAGAGAGAGAGAGAGAGAGATTTTTAAATAGTTTTTAGCATCAATTACACGCAGTTTCATAAAAAGACACATATTCACATTAACACACATCCTACATTTTACTGAATTCTCTTTTTTGACTTATAATTACAAGGAAATTGTCTATTTTTTCCATATATGGACTGTGCCAATTTTAGGAAGGAAAGATATGTTTTGTGTTTTCAAACTCTGAGATTTTTTTTACATAAACACTTTAAAGAAATTTTCTCATTTGTTTTATGTAAGGATTTAAAAAAATAAGCTTCAAAAGATCATAAGATTCAACATTTCAACATCAGCTCCTTACTGCTCTCTGAGGAATTACCTTTAACTGCATGTACAGGTAAGCTGTGTATGGGGTGTAAGAAGCAGGGTGAGTAGATTTATGAAGTGATTCAACAAAACCCTATGTTTTAGTCCCAGGTGTAGTCAGTCAGTCAGACAGATTTCGCCCAAACTTTAGTTTCAAACTGAAGATGTGAGGTAACAGCCCTGTCATTATATATAAAAAAATACATAATCAAAACTTCTCTTAAACCAACATCAAAATTTTAAATAAGATCTCACAGGCTAGACAGTGTGGTTTAAAGCAATGGTGCGCAGCGCTACCACCTGAAAACAGGTGTGAAAACGAATAACAGCCGAGAACGGGTGAACAAAACAAAGGCTGCCACCTGAACAACACCGGCACTCTCTAAAACAGAGTGTAAACCCATAAGAGTGATGTTAAATGTTCATTTATCAATTTCATTAGTCTTTTTTAAATTCATTTCTCATTGTGTTCTGTATCTAAAACTATAGTTATTCTATATAAAATGTATTTTTGTTAATTTTTTGGAGTGTCTGGAACAGATTTGCATTATTTCTTTTGGGAAACATTGCTTCAGTTATCGTTAGTTTCTGTTATCATCAGACACATTAGAATGGATTCATGACAAAAAGGTTCCATTGCCACTGAAAGTTCAATGCAAGATATTCTGAGTCCTAAACCACTTTGTCTAGTCTATGAAACCATCACTAAGATCTGCATGTGGTTTTAGCTAGCTCAGCGCCAGCGCTCTGCCCACGTGGACCACACACTGTGCCTAGGGCACCAAGTGACCTGGGGGCACCAAAAATTAGGCTCATGAAAAATCATCATAATAAGAGTAATTATAATAAAAACATATTTAAAATAAAAATATGTAAGACATGTTAATAGGTATAAGCAGTAGCAGTTCTAGCTTGTGTGAACACACCCTTTAGCAACAAAGAGCAACATGTGAGCAATAAACTTTTCTTCTGCATAGATTTATTGTCAAGTTGTAATATTATACAAACTATATTAATGCATTAATTTCTTTTGACTAAACAGGAAAATTGTCTTAGCCTATCTTTGGAAAAACCTTACCAAACCTTACGTTACCATACCTTACCTTATATTACCAAACTTTACCTTACTATACCTTACCTTATATTACCAATATTAAGTCTCAGCACAGAGTTTCACTTTTAGCTCTACTGTGTTAGTAGACAATAGGCTTTAGCACACGCACTGAACCAAAAGACTAACTTACTTTAAACTTAAGGTAAACAACTCACATTTAGCCAGCAATTCTACCAGTCAGCAGGCAGCTAGCGCGCGCTCGCTCTCTCTCTCTCTCTCTCTCTCGCTCTCTCTCGTTCACCTTTGGGAAAGAAAGCTGTCAACAGCGGTCTCCCCTCTTTCTGCCTTCTTTCTTTTTCCTCCCTTTCTTTCTTCTTTTGAAATCCTGATTTCTGCTTTTTGGGCATGTTGTGTAGCACCATCATTCAGTCTAGGTTCACTGACGTTACACTTGTCATTACTTGCTGTTGGGCGGACTAAACCATTTTGGGCCTCCAAGAGGGGGCCCCAGAATGTCCAATATGTTGAGAGGACTGTGACAAAAGTTCATTCCCTCAGTTGATATTATCAATACATTTGAAATATGAATTAATAAACAATTAATTTGAGGGCCCAATTCATTCGAAATAAAAACATTTAAAAAATAATAATAATTCAGGATTTTTATGGGCCCCTCTCCCTACTCGGGCCCTGGGTAGTCAGGTCCACTTCCCCCCCCACTTCCATGCCCATGCCTTCCATTACCAAACTTTAAATTACTATACCTTACCTTACATTACCAAACATTACCTTACTATACCTTACCTTACCAAACTTTAAATTACTATACCTTACCTAACATTACCAAACTTTACCTTACTTTACATTACCAAACTTTACCTTACTCTACCTTGCCTTACATTACCAAACTTTACCTTACTCTACCTTGCCTTACATTACCAAACTTTACCTTACCTTACATTACCAAACTTTACCTTACCATACCTTACCTTATATTACCAAACTTTACCTTACCATACCTTACCTTATATTACCAAACTTTACCTTACTATACCTTACATTACCAAACTTTACCTTACTATACCTTACCTTACCTTACCAAACTTTACTATATCTTACATTACCAAACTATACCTTACCTTACCAAAGTTTATCTTACTATACCTTACCTTATAGTACCATACCTGTCAAGTTTTGGGATTAAAAATAAGGGAAATTTTCCGCCACGTGTTTTGAGCCGTCCCACCAGCCCAACTGAGGTTCAGTATCCCTTACATTTTCAGACATTTACAAGAAATCCAAAATAACCACATGTGAACCACTTACAATTAGATTATCAGAATCTAAAAGGCCCACCTTTGTTGACACTGAAATGCTGTGGACATTCCTACATATGTAAGTCTTATAATACAGCCTAGATGAAAACACAAAAAGGAATTGAAGCACATTTATTTATTTGACATATTTTTTAGCATATATACACATTGCTTGTCTTTAAGTGAAACACATTTTATTTAAATTACACATTTTCATAATTCATTTCAGTTTCATAATTTCACTTAAATTACATATTTTCGTGTGAGTTCGGGAACATCCCAGCTACACACTTGTTGAAGTCATCACAGAAGGGGAAGGCAATGTTGTTTTTGGCACACAGTTTTACCATTTCAACCTCCACATTTATGACCTGGTATTAATAAATCAATAAAGTGCAAAAGTTTTCATCCTTCACTAAAAACGACTCTGATTCAATGAATTCAATACAACTGACATGTGCATGCGCAGTACAAATCGAAGCGAGCGTGCAGATCAGAAATGTTGAGCGCGCGCGAGGGCAGTGTTGAGCACGCGGGAGAGAAATATTGAGCGTGGGAGGGCAGTGTTGAGCGCGCAGGAGAGAGATTTGTATACACTATTGAGTTCATGTGCGTGCAAAACTCTTCTTGCTCGCTCAAAACATCGCGCACGCGTGCTCAGAATTGTGGCACAAATATAACGGCATACCTGGGTGGCAGTTCTCGCGAGGTTAGTGACATTTTAGTTTGGAGAGGCACAGGAATTTTTTTTAAAGTATAATGCGGGAAATTTACGGGAAAATACTAATACGGGATGACGCCGGGAAAGAGGGGTAAAATACGGTAGTTTCCCGGCCAAAACGGGAGACTTGACAGGTATGTAGTACCAAACGTTACCTTACTATACCTTACCTTCCATTACCAAACTTTACCTTACTATAACTTACCTTATATTACCAAACCTTACCTTACCATACCTTACCTTATATTACCAAACTTTACCTTACCATACCTTACCTTATAGTACCAAACTTTACCTTACTATACCTTACATTACCAAACTTTACCTTACTATACCTTACCTTATAGTACCAAACTTTACCTTACTATATCTTACATTACCAAACTATACCTTACCAAACTTTATCTTACTATACCTTACCTTATAGTACCAAACTTTACCTTACTATACCTTACCTTATATTACCAAACCTTACCTTACCTTACCATACCTTATATTACCAAACTTTACCTTACCATACCTTACCTTATAGTACCAAACTTTACCTTACTATACCTTACATTACCAAACTTTACCTTACTATACCTTACCTTATAGTACCAAACTTTACCTTACTATACCTTACATTACCAAACTTTACCTTACTATACCTTACCTTACATTACCAAACTTTAAATTACTATACCTTACCTTATATTACCAAACTTTACCTTACCATACCTTACCTTATAGTACCAAACTTTACCTTACTATACCTTACATTACCAAACTTTACCTTACTATACCTTACTTTATAGTACCAAACTTTACCTTACTATATCTTACATTACCAAACTATACCTTACCTTACCAAACTTTATCTTACTATACCTTACCTTATAGTACCAAACTTTACCTTACTATACCTTACCTTCCATTACCAAATTTTAAATTACTATACCTTACCTTACATTACCAAACATTACCTTACTATACCTTACCTAACATTACCAAACTTTACCTTACTCTACCTTACCTTACAAAACTTTAAATTACTATACCTTATCTAACATTACCAAACTTTACCTTACTATACCTTACCTTATATTACCAATCTTTACCTTACAATACCGTACCTTACTTTAAGAAACCTAACCTTACCTTACTAAACCCTACATTACCAAACATTACTTTACCTTATCAAATTTAACCTTACCAAACCTAACCTTTTCATACTAAACCTTACATTACATTACCAAACTTTACTTTATCAAACCTGTCTTTACCTTATCACAGCATACCAATCTTAATCTTACTTTACATTACCAAACTTTTTCTTCTCTTTTTTTCCTTCACCCTAGAAATAAATGACATCATGCTTTGTGGGTTTGATCCTGCATTCTTCATTAACAGCCTTTAAATGACCACAAATCAAATTTATCTATTCAGTCAAAACAACTACAGTGTAGTTAATGGTGGTGGACCACACATAAACTCAAGGTCTAAATATATCCTCTCCTTCTCAGCTAAATTCCACCTTATCACAGCAGAGTTATGGCTTGGCAGTTTGAGGGCATGTACTGTGTAAAATACAGTTGCTCTGTTTCTTCACAAAGCATATAAATCTGCCCAGGAGACTCCCTGCCCTCACACTATGTATGTGTAGGGAAGGAAGTACATGTACCTTCGATTAGGGGTGTGCAACATATCAGAGGAAATGTAGTGTTCAGGGGGGTGATTACTGTATTATTTCATGTATCTGAAGTCAGTTTTACCTGAAGTGTAAAAACACCTGCAGTGCTGCTTTCAACCTTAATGTTTCTGAAGAACATCACTTTAACTCCGGATTCTTTCTCACTGCCTGTATTTTGCAGACACTAAATCAGTCTGAACCACTGGCCCTCAGTGACTGATGACTGAAAAAAAGAGACAAGTGTTCGTTCAATGGCCCCATTCAGACATCAGGCCCTGAACAGTTTGCGGATCAAAGCGAGAATCTGATTAAAACTTAACTTCCAAAGAGTGGCTTTCTTTCATCTCTACAAACATACGCACCCACCCCAGGCACAATCCCTTCTAGAGTCCTTTATGACCTTTGGATTAGACTTGAATTCCTAAAAAAGCCGATGGATTTCAGGTTTTAATCCAGTTTCAAAAGGTGAAACTGACCACTGGTGAAATAAATACATACACAAAGTCTGTAATCAGTCCTATGATTACAAGCACAGTTCCTACAAATGTATTAACATATAAAACTTATAAAATGACATGAATTACAGTATTGCTGAGGTTAAAGTTGATAATAGTGATACTACATTTGATTTGGAAATGACCATTTTTGAAATTCCATGTTACAAAATGAGGGAAAACATGGACACATTCATGCCAATAAGTGTTGTTAGCAACAAAGCTAGCTAGCTAACATTAGTGATACACGATGACTAACGTTCATGACGTATTTACCTTCTCAAAAGAAGTTTCATAATCAGTGTTACAGATTTAACCCATTTTGTCTGTATGCTGACTGATTTTATGCAAATTTAGGTTAAAAGTAGAACAGTGCTTTTTTATTAGTATTTGCACTGTGGGCAGCCATCTTAATTTGATATCATTCTCTAATATCAGATTTGAGAAGATTGATGATGGTGGTTTCATTAAGGTGAACGAAAAATAAGGAAGGGAAAATCTATTTTGGCATTACAAACAGTGCCAGTCAAATTTTGGACACACCTTCTGGACATTCAGTGTTTTTTCATGATTTAAAAATGTTCTACATTGTAGATTATTACTCAGGTCATCCAAACTATGAAGAACATATGCAATTATTTAGTAAACAAACAAGTGTTAAACAAACCAGAACATGTTTATATTTTACATTCTTCACAGTAGGCACCTCTTGCTTAGATGGCAGCTTTCTTGGCATTTTCTCAGTCAGCTTTATGAGGTAGTCACCTGGAATGGCTTTCAGTTAACAGCTGTGTCTTGTTAAGAGCTCATGACTTGCATTTCTTGCCTCTTAATGTGTTTGAGACATCAGTTGTGTGTCTACTCTGAAGAATTTAAAATCTAAAACATATTTTAGTTTAACACTTTTAAGTTTACTACATGATTCATTATGTGTTCCTTCATAGTCTGGATGACTTCAGTATTCATTTACAATGTAGAAGAAAAATATTAAAATAAAAACAGTGAATGGGTGTGTCCAGACTTTTGATGGGTACTGTATATCATTATTTACAGTTCCTTACAATACTCTACACATCCATTCATTCATTCATTATCACACCCGCTTATTCCTTATCAGGGTCGCGGTTTCTACACATCCAAAATGCTTTAAATTTAGTTCAAATACTAAAGAGTCACCTCATGCACCACCAATGATCAGCATCTACCTGGATAAAACAGCTTCCCATCCACACCAGAACTCTCACCACACATATTAGACAGAAAGGTGAGGAGATAGTAGGAGATAGATAAGCCCGATTATGAAGATGCAGATAATTAGAAGTGTGAAATGTAGCCCAGACATTTGGGCACCTGTAGTATTTACGATGAAATTTCAACCTCATGGAATCAGGACCATGTTTTTACATCTCATCTTAAAGATGGAGTTGATTATACAGTACAGTGTCTCCATCACTGCACTGGAGCATTGGGATCCACACAGACCACAGGAATTGCACCCCCTGTTGTCCACGTACACCACTTCCAGCAGCCATGCAGTACTAACCAGACCCAGACCTGCTTAGTTTCAGTGCATTTGCTGGTTATGTTGTGCTATCATTAAAAGACCCAATGTTTTTATTTGTGAAATAAAAATTAGGACAGATCAATTTTGTAGATTATACTGTAGCCTACATTCATTCCTTGCCTATACAGTAGAGCTGCCAACTTTCAGATCTTGAAATAAGGAACACCACTGGCCTGGGTGTCTTTAGGTTTTACACTGTCATCGAAACATTGTTCAGCAGACTAACATTGCCCTTGGTAGATGAAATTTTTAAAATATCATGGCATTTTCAGGTATATCTTAGCAACGCAGACAGCACTTTCATTGATTGCGACTAGTGATGGGCATTCCGGCCCTTTACAGAGAGCCAGCTCTTAGACACTAGTCGGCTCTGATCGTTCACTTCAAATAAACTGTTTTGTTTGAGAATGACCCATCACTAGTCATGACTCACACACTCTGTGTGCTGGAACATGACTGACAGTCTGAGAAGCAGCAGTTTCCTTTTCATGCATACATATTGCTCTGTCTCAGTTCACTCTGAAGCATTTCTCCCCCTTTGATAAAAATATGGAACAAAACGTGTCCCATATTGGTTCAATACGAAACACAACTTTTAGTTTACAAATAAGGAAGGATTCTATATTTTATGAGACAGTTGGGAACTCTATTATACAAACCAGACCTAACTACCACCTGGTATTATGAGTCCCACAACCATACCCCACCATTTACTCCTTGGGCTATCTTGTGTCTTGACATTTGTGGTGATGTGGAATGACTTGACACTTAATAGCTTCTGGTCAAAACTAGGTGAGCATGTAGTAAAATTAACTTAACCAGTAGACAGCAGCATAAACTGTCAAAATGAATTAGCCAACGAAATTCTCAAAATGATCAGAAAGCTTATAACATTAATATTCATTAAGAAAAGAACAAGTTTTTTCTTAGAAAGGTTTTTGAAGATGCAATTTTGCTAGGACTGTTTATATGCTTAATATATTTGTTTTAACAGTGAATTTTGATTTGTGAGTAATAAAAAAACACAGAGGATTA
>BRDA01082817.1:0-33017 GCA_036984385.1 Crenuchus spilurus | reverse complement strand
TCCCAAATACGTGAAAGAGTCTACTTGCTCCAGAAGTCTTCCTTCGACTGTGATCTTCAGTATATCTTCAGTGTTCGTCATCACATTTGTTTTAGGTGCATTGACCTGCATGTTATATTCCTTTGCAGCCTTCTCAGTGCGACTCACCAGCACTTTATTTGTCTTTAACTGTTTTACTTATCGGAATTCTATCAGCAGAGACCAGGGGATCACATTCCACAAGTATGCATTCATTTTAAAATGATTTATTCATAATAATCTGAATTACAGCCACAATCTCGACAATCTCTGACCTTCAAAAGTGACGTAGACATTACACTAATAGTCAGGCTTGCATCAAACCAACAACACTCATTAAGTTAATATCACAAACATTAACTCTTACTGTAATCAAATGTAGATATGCATCAGAACTCTAAACTACTAGACTAGAGGCCTTTTTATAATGACAATGATGCAGTGTCAGTGGTGTCAACTTGGCAGTGCCAGTGGCTAGCCCATCAAATTGTCTTATAAGTTATAGACAAACCCTTTTAAATGACTAAAAAGTAAAATTAGTATTGCAGCATAAATAGAGCTTTACAATGTGAGAGGACAAAGTTGTAAAGTGCAAATACAATACCGGGCAGATTTGCCAATTACAATGTATATTGGCTAGGGCTCGGCGATTTGGAAAAAATTGTGATATGCGATATTGCAAAAATTCTTGCAATATCTGTATTAATGCGATATCAATATTAAATGCAATATCAATGCCGTGCCCACCCAATGTAAAGCTGCATGCACCCAGTGGAGAGCTGTGTCCACCCAGTGCCAAGCCATGTCCACTCAGGGCAGAAGAAGAAGTGGGAATTTATGCACTCAAAAGAAGAGTTCGCGTGAGCTCTGTGGTCCGGGAAAAATGTCCTATGTAAACATACAAACTAGGAGCTTTTTGATGTAAATTCTAAATACCACCTTAGGAGTGAGTGTATTGAAGAGGTTAATGGTGTCTTTTCTGTCCAAGACATTTTCTTCATTTATTTATGCTTTAAAGTTAATTAAAGTGGTAATAAAAAGGGAATTGTACCATCAATATAACTGGCTGTGAAGTATTTGTTGGCCTAACACATTCTTTATTTTTGGGGTATGTGTGTATTAGTATTATCGTCCATTTATCATTATCGAGGTGAACTGCTCAATATATCGCAATATTGATTTTAGGCCATATCATCTTATTAGATAACTTATTGGAATGGGATCTGAACATATAAATTTAGAGTAGAGAAAAGGGGATATTTTAAATGCAAAGAAAAGCAATAAGGGAGGTATGTTCTTCTTTTTCATTATATTTACTACTACTAATAAAAATAATAATGCTAACAATAATATCTGTGATTGGACTCTTTAGAATTTAGGATAGTGTCAGGTTGTATAGGGAGGGCGCTTTATGTCAGACATCGGAATGGAGCTTTTTTCGGGACCTGGCAACCCTGCTGCTGCTCCCTGCCTCTAAGTCCATCCTTTAGTAAGTAATCCTGCAAAGTGTGAAAACACAAATGATTTCTTTTTAACAAACAATTAAACATAAATTTAATAAAACAAAAAGTTCTCATCCTTTACCAAAAACGTCTCTAATTCAATGCTATTCGTAAAACTTTGGGGTTTGTTTTCAGCTGAAGTAATTTGTAAATGGTAAATGTAAATTGTGAAGTGAAAAATAAAAATGAGAAGCGAAAGTGTAAGTATTACATTTACAACCAGTATTTTTCGTTTGTGATTATGTTTTTAATTTACAATTTTACAGTTTCATTTATAGATTTACATTTACGATACTTAAAACATGTTTACAATACCTGTTTTACGTTTACACTTAAGCTGAGCCTGTTTTGACGCCATACCGTTGTACTCTCTTGCATCTAGCAGCGCCTAGCTGCAGGGCACCTAGTGTGGGCACGTGATGTTAGGGCAGCAAGGGCACGTCTATGTGGATCATGTGACCGACTGAGGGTAGATCTAAATTATTATTATTATTATTATTATTTATTATTATTATTTTGGGCCACACAGATGTTCCAGCACCCTCCACCCCACCCCCACCCCCTCTGCACGTGCCTGGTTTATTGTTATAAATGCTGTAGTTTATCATTATAAATGCAGTAGATTATTATAATTGCAGTAGTTTATGGTTATGGCCTAAGTAGTTTGTTGTTATAAATGCAGTAGTTTATAATTATAAATCATTATAAATGAGGTCTTTTATAAATGCATTATGTAAATGCAGCAGATGACTTTACTTACAGTAGTTTATAGTTAAAACGCAGTCATTTGAAAATGCAGTAGTTTGTAATTATAAATACATTAGTTTATACTTATAAATGCAGTAGCTGATAATTAAAATGTAGTGGTTTGTAATTAGAAATTCAGGAGTTTATAGTTATAATATAGCCATTGTTTTAAATACAGTAGTTTATACAGGTGGTAGTTGAAGTGAAGTGGACATTTTAATTAGTTTTAGTAATTAGTAATGATTTAGTGTATTAACTGAGTAAATTGTTGGGTTTGTATCAGTATATGCTCAGACTAATGCTTATTCATTTGAAATGATTGTGCTGTTTTGCTGTTTAGTCTATTCATTGGTTCATTGGGATTGTGTGATTGTTTTGTTAACTTTTGACTGCATTCTTTTCATTTATTTACTTCAACATAACTCGTGAAAAATCACATTCTGTTTTTTCTACCAGGCAGCTGTGAAAGACACACTATTTGTAAAAAATATATTGGAATTCCTGGTCATGCACTGTTTATTCTTAAACCAAGGCTATTGAAAAAAATATAGTGCTTTTGTTGTAGTAAAAATCTCTACTTTCCAGAGAAGACTTTATACAGCTCCACTGCTTTGGTGGGGGGGAGTCTTTATACCAGTCCACACCTGGCATTACACATCAAGCTAATAGGTTCATGTTTAGTCATGCTCTATATACAGTACTTCTCTACAGGGACTAGACAAGCTGTGTGTGTTTGTACATCTGTGTCAACTTACAGTGGCTGAATGAATTCATTAGAAGGGGTGTCCACATACATTTGGACATATAGTGTAGTTGGAATACAGCATGGAAATTAAACAAATAAACCAGGAATGTATTTTACTTAACTGGATGTTCAGTGACACTCAAATAAGCTCACAGATACATAGTCCTACAGTTTGTTTTGCCATTAGTGAGGTTACAGAGACAGGTTTAGCTGCTTTATGGATGTTCAAATGTAGTCTTGGAGCTGCATAGTTCCACATAGTCCTGCATCTTCCCATTTCTTTAAACAAACTTGATTGACAAATTTTGTAGCAGAAACTGGATTTGAATGCTGCAGGACATTGTTTTCCACACTGTAAAAGAAAGTCATCCCAACTTAAAATCTGAAGTTAACTTACTGCACTGTTTTTCTGACATAATTCAACTTGAGCTTCACCAACTCAAGCTTCTTAGTTTAAGCCAGGATAGCTGAACTGATTCTGAGGCCACATGGCAGTCATAAATGGTTTCCCAATTTCAGATGATCTTCCCAGATGATCCTGAACGTCTACTGAGAGTGTCTATAATTAAATCTTTACTCCTCTGACATTCTCTCAGTGCAGTCAGGGCTGCATCCCATTGAGAATCATAAATATGAAACATGTTCAGTATTTAGACTCAGTGTTCTGTAGTGGGGGGTGGAGCTGATGCTCTGGTGTAAAACGTGATGTTGACATCATGCCTGAAAGACCATCAGCCAATCAGAGCTGAGCTGAACTGAATGTGTCAGTGTGTTCAGGAAAAGTTAAAAGAGGTTAAATGGTGAGTGAGGTGGACGTGTGGAGCTGTGACAACAGCATGAGTGTCTTTATAATGTGAGCTGTTATGATTTCACATCCTTTTCTTTTTCATGAGCAGAAAACTCTACAACTAGCACTGAAAGAGCTTCACTATCATTCACCATGTTTGTTTACATTGGGAGCTGTCGGTCAGGTGTGTATAATCTGAAAGTTTGTGTTGTTACATTCAAAGGTATAGTGTGTGGGGGGGACCTATGACACATGCATTTCAATGAGCTATAAAACGTAAGTCTTCTTCAAATCTTACTTTCTCATTCAATTTCTTCTTTTATTTAGTGCAAAAACCCTGCAAACGCTGAAGTTTTTTTGTTGACTGTGTTTTTGCAAACCTGGCAACCCTGCACAAACCCTGTGACGCTTTTAGTTGTTGGTGACGAAGGCGACGTGTATACACTAATCAGTGTGCACATGCGAGCCATTTCAGGAACAGATTTGTTCACATTACAGACACACTGTTGCCAACTTAGTGATTTTGTCGCTATAGTGAGTTTTCAGACCTCTCTAGCGGCTTTTTTTTTTTTCTCTCAAAAAAGCATCTAGCGACAAATTGAGCAACTTTTCCCGGTGTTATTGGAGACTTTTGGAGACTTCACATGAAAGCACCAATCATTCTGCAGTTACTGTCCTCAGCCAGAAGTGGGCGTTAACGTGGGCCCCGCCCCCATCCCAAAACACTGACAGGCCATTAAAAAGTCTCACAGTAGCCTGAGGCAGCCAAGCCACTGAGCTCCTTGGAGTTCTATTTATTGACTATGATTGGTTGTGTAAGGCGACAAATCAGAACACAAAGGGGCGTGGTCATGAGAACTTTGAATTCAGTGCTAACTGTCCTTGCTAGTATGAAGGCAAGCAGGACAACTAGCCCTCGACTGGAAGAGCAACATGCATGCAAGAGGTAAGTGAAACTGTAACAGCAAGTTCACATTTTTTTCCTCCCATATTTAAAATTGTACCACATCCTGCGCTTACAAAGGTGCTCACTTTAGCAAGCTAGCAAGCAAGGAAGACAGCTGACTATCTATCAGCTTATTATTACCTTGAAATAAGCCATAACATGCTAGCTAGCTAACAACTAGCCTAGAAATAGATGCCTCTACTCTCATTACACCTTAATGTCAGGTAGCTAGCAAGCTTCAGTTTTCACAACTTTATTCACATCCTCTTCTCAGAGCATCTTTTATTTGTCTGCCCTTTATATAGAGCTTACCTTTATTATATTCTAATGGCACTACTCTGCTCCTAAAGCAGCTTGTGGTACTTTTAACTTTAAAATTAGACAGAGTTCTCGTGGGTCCTTAAAAAGTCTTAAATTAAAAGCCGGATAATTAAGATCTTAAATTGTCTTAAATATAACTTAAATGTATGTAAAGGTATTCAATTTTCATGTGGTATGTTTAATGTAGGGTGACCAGACATCCTCTTTTACCCGGACATGTCCTCTTTTTGAGACTTAAAAAGAACGTCCGGGGGGAATTTCACATACGTCCAGGATTTTGTTGTACTCGAGAAGCATTTCATTCACAAACTAGTCTCGCCTTCCTCCTATTCCGTTTGGTTCGCTTGAGTGAGATGATACGCTATATTAAATGGAGACAAAGCTGAAATCCAAGCCGGTTTCCCTTTAGGCTGCCACAAGCTCATGATTGGCTCTGCCGTTTCTTGCTAACGTGTGATTGGCCGTCGCCGCTGTCACTCTTTCAAATGGAGTCTGAACTGCAGTCCGTTTTCACCTGTAAGTTATTAACGTGTTGAGCGTTTGTTCTGCCTGTGTCACGTCAGCTAGACGTAATATCAGATGTGTCATATTAAAATTCATTAATATTTACATTTGAGTGTGTGTCTGTGTGTGTGTGTCTACCAGTCTGTGATAAGCCATCTATTATCATGCCTCTAAGTGTGACTATTATCAAAATAATTCAGAATTTCTGCTTATTTTTACTCAAAAATTAGGTATAATTCTGTGTAAATAAGATCTATTGACCATACAGTCCAAACATATGTGTAACATATTGATAATGAGCTGAAGTGAAGTTGACTGAAAATGATTGGGTGATCATTTTATGCTACATGCTTTTAACAGTTTATTATTCATAAATAATATGTAATAATGTATTCATATTTTAGTAATGATTCATATAAATTTTTATTATTTTATTATTTATAATAACGTTTAATAGTTATTAATATATTATTAATAGTAACTAGTAATTATTAATAAAATAAAAATCATAATTTGTCAATATTTATTCATAATTAATAATAATACAATTTGTGTTCAAGCAACAAAAAAATGTATTTGAACGTGTAATACATTATACGACCCCAACTCCCCCACCCCAACCCCGCTCCCCCAACTCCCCCCCGCTAAGGTGTCCTCTTTTTCAACACCTTACATCTGGTCACCCTAGTTTAATGCTAACGGGAATGCAGAGTGGTCCACAGTGAAACATATAATAATGTGCATTTGTTTGATGAACTTCACCATAAATGAGAGACTTGGCGCGCTAGACAGCTCGTCTATGGCTGTAACCTCATTGGACAGCAACCTGTGGGGAAACAAAAACTTCGACCAATCAGAGTGCTTGTTTTAAACTTGTTAAACAAGCTGCAAGTGCAGAGTCCTTGCAGCCTGAAAACCAAGGTCACGAAGCTTCATAATGTGACTGATTTACAAGGGAGGACATTAATAAACGCCGTTTCAAAGGTACATAGGCAGAGTATGAGAACTGTGAATTGTGTTCATTGAGTAAATCTCCAGCGCTAATATGTGTCTAAACATGTAATGCTAGATCAATATGCTAGGTATGAGGGAGTGAGAGAGACCGGCTTAGTAGTGTCAAGTTCAGTCCCTATAACAACAAATAATAGATAACAACAAACAACAAAGATAAAACAATTGTTGAGCAGTTGAGTGAGGTAACCTGTGTGGTGGGAAGCTCACTGTTAGCGCTTTTCCACCAACATGGAACCGGCACCGTTCTGGTTCACGAACACCTGATTTTGAACCGTTCGACGCATTTCCTCCAATAAAAATAGCGCCCCCAAACCAGGAACGTTCGTTCGCAGCGGGAACCAAAAAATACTTGGTTTTTCAGTGCGAACCAAATGCGCCTGCGCACTGAGGCGACTCGTAGCATACAGTGATCCATTGAAAAAACTCAGGTTTTGTTATCTATTTGGTGTTCTCCAGAGTTTCCGGAGAAACTTGAGGGGAGTATTAGAAAGGAGAAACTCTACAGCGAGCTCATGGAGGATTTAGTTCGGGCAGGTTTTGTTCGTTCAAGAGAGCGAGTGATAGATAAGCTAAATAAGCTAAAAAAGGACTACAGAGATTCTAAAAAGGAGCTATCGCACAGTGGAGCTGGACAAGGGAATGTACCGGCTCTAGATTTGACTTGTGAAGTGAAACAAACATTTGTACCAAGAGCACAAATGCTCGCAAGTAGTCGATGCGCTCCGGCATCTTTGTTTATAATTCCGCTTTGTTGATGACGTACACCGTGACGTATCCTCGGTTCAACTAGTGGAAATGCGGGCTGGTTCACTAAAAAGCACCGAGGTTCTCATAAGCCCGAACGGCACCAGTTCAAGAACCAGAGTTATTTTGGTGGAAAAGTGCTATGTGAGAGCAGGGCAGCTGTTTGTGAGAGTTTCTGACAGATACACTTCCTGCACCTGAAACAGCAAGTTTATCAGCCGATCAGTGAGATGTCTGACATATTCAGTATGTATAGTAATGTCTAACAGGAAAAATGTGCATGTGCACGTATATTAATGCATAGTTGGCCAGAGATTGAATATAATGGTGAACAGTGATGTATAACTGGTGTATAATGTATAACTAGTTAAGGGCTGTTATACAACTGTGTATCATAATGTATAGCTGGTTAAGAATTCTGTATGATGGTATATAGGGATGTATAACATTGTACAAACAAATTAATTTTTGAAAAATAGCCTTGAGATATTTTGAATTTTGAGAATATTATGAATTACATTACTATTATTAAACTAACTAATAACTATTATTATTATTATTATTATTACAATACATTACTTACAAATTATGATCTAAAGTTAAACCGACTTCAGATTGAGCTGCTTGGATTTCTGCTCATTCTAATGCTCGACTCGTCTCCTTTTAATACAGCGTTATATTGTTTTTGGAAGGTAAAAACTAAAGGAGACCAAAACTGCCTTTTTAAAAAGTGAAAGTGAAACGTCCCATCCCACCCCCAAATTACGTCCGTGCCTTTAGCTCATAAAGTCCTCTTTTAAAAAGCTCTTCCCAGCTTGGATTTACATACATGTTTCGTTTGTAAATGTCGCATAACTATTGGGCGACACGGTGGCTTAGTGGTTAGCACGTTCGCCTCTCAGCACTGAGGTCTTGGGACTCGAGTCGAGTTTCCATGTTCTCCCCGTGTCTGCGTGGGTTTCCTCCGGGTCTCCGGTTTCCTCCCACAGTCCAAAAACATGGAGGTCAGGTGAATTGGCTACTCTAAAAATTACCCTGGTGTGTATGAATGTGTGTATGTATGTTTGCCCAGATATGGTTGGCACTCTGTCCTGGGTGATCCCCCTAGTGCTCGATGCAGTCCTCCAGGTGGACGGTCGCTTCCGGTTGAGAGTACGCTGTGCGCAATTGGCTGCCGCTTCTCGCCGGTGTGTGTGATTGAGTGTGTTGATTGTAAAGCGTCCTTGGGTTTGAGAAAGGCGCTATATAAGTGTAACCATCATTCATAACTAGATGTTTTCATGCCCAGCACTTCATTACAAATAACACACTGAGATTTCTGTCTGTGTTTGTCCTCAATTAACGAAAATCCACATTTCAAATGCTCTTGGTTATATTTGCATTTTGCCATATTGCCTCTGAACATCATCACAAATTTAAAGAGAAGGGTAATGGGCAAACAAATGGTGGTTACCATGGCAACGAGTATGCTGCAGTCATCTGACGCCTGCCTCTCTGTGTCTTTTTGTTCAAGAGAAACGACGAGTACATCATCAGATTATTTTTAACTATTTTTAGTGTCTAAATCCCCCCTATGTGGCACATTTCAGCACATGTGGCACCCCCCCCTTCTGAAAAATGAGTTTCAAGCCCCGAGTTATGTACATGATTTTTCAACTTTTTGGCTTGGGACAGGCTGTTTGAGGACTTTCATTATTGAGCTTATCTACAACTCATGTATGTTATGTTGACTCTGGTCTGCATCACAATGAAACAAAATTGAAAAGATTATTAATAACAAATGAGAAACGTTAAGTTTTAATTTCCAGTGTAGGAGCCAATACACTGAATATTTCCTACCAAAAAATTACATTTTTGAATCTTATATTTATTGAGGTCTTAAAAGGTCTTAAAAAGCATTACATTAGACTTTTAAAATGATGCAAGAACCCTGTTAGACTAGAACAAATGACAACTCAAAAACATACTAAAAAAGCAAAGCCTTATAACAGTTCCACCCAAACCAGGCTGCCATTAATGAGTAAAAAATCAACCCTGTAAAATAGGTTGAAGCCACCATGGCATTAGCTTTGGCTGAACACTGTTCAATGCTGACATGTGATCACATTACATTTTACATTCTATCAATTAACAATACAGGACAATATTGATTTATGTAATGTGGGCCTAAGCAAAGCATTAATGTCATGAAGTTATTTCATAAAGTTAATTTGTAGTCCTAAACATATTTAGGGTGTTTTTTTCCTCACATTCCTCTCTCCTACAGCCTTGATTACACCTACGTGCAAATGATCAATTATGCAAATTAGTGATGACATCAAATTCTAGCAACTCCTAGCAACTTTTCGGCCAGCTAATAGCTATTTTCCGTACTAAGGAGTTGGCAACAGTGTACAGAGAGATACAGGTCACTTACATTTGTAAGGGCACAGTGGATAGGGTTGCCCACCACTAGTGTGTGTGGACGTCAAATTTCAGCACTGTGGGACTAATAAGGGATTATTTTAAAAAATCATTCAAATTCTTACTCAAATTCATCATAAAATATTAAGTAAGTCTAAATGACACAGATTCATTTTACTTATATTTTCTTTAAGTAAAGACATTACGTGTTTTTTTAGTAAAGTCAGCTTAAGATTTTTAGTAAAAAGTTAAAACAACACAAAAAGTTTCATGAGTTAAATTTGAAAATGAGCATGCAAAATAGGGCTGCCACAAACGATTATTTTTATAGTCAACTAATCGGATCATACGTTAATTGAATATAAAACATACAGCTTATCGCACTAGAATGCAGCTGCTATTATATAACCATCATTAGATTTCAGCTATATGCTAACTAAAAATAAAAACAATTAAGATCATAGTTCATTAAACCTTTAATGAAATATGCACCTTGTTGCAACAAACAATTATTTAACTGTTTAGCATAGAAGAACATACTTTTTTATCACTGAAACATAATGTTAGAAAACATTAGAATTCCTATTCAAACACATGACTGTTATAACGTTACAGAAAACACATGAATGTGTGCTAAGGCTAATGAATCAAATCGTCATCGCTAATGTTAACTTTTACAGCTATCAATATGAGTAAGTAGCAAGTTAACTCTCTACGCTAATTTTAGCAGCTAACTAGCAATTTAGCTGACAGAGATGACGGTCCCTCTTCATCATTGTCACAATCAGCCACAACAGGCTTCCTTTTCAGGTGCTCGTGCATCGCAGTTGTGCTGCCGTGGAAGGCAAGTTCTGCCTTGCAGATATTGCATTGCACACGTTTCTCTTTCATTTTCTTAAAATGATCCAACACTTGTGAGCTCCGTTGCTGGGTAGCCATGATACCAGAGCCTGTCTGTATAACGTCCTGTGACGTCGTCCACGGCCTACCCCGGTTACCACTACTGCACATGTGCGTCAAGGACAGAAATGCAGACGCAGCAGTGGAAGGTGCCGCAGCAGTTTGGAGAGAAAAACAAAGTAAAAAAAAACAAACAAAAAAAAAACACGACACATCGACTATTCAATTAGTGGCACCTTCTAATTTAGCATGGCAGCCCTAATGCAAAAACATTATATTTTTAAGTAAAATCAACACATCATTTTTTACAGTGCACTGAAATTCCTGATTATGAGACCCCAAGCTGTGTATTATGAAATGTACAATGATATGACCACTCTGAACATCATATTGTGAGAACTTGGCCTAAGCAGTAATTGTTCTTCAAAGCCACTTTGCATCTCCACTGTGTGGATGTACATGTATCCCAGTGGCCTGCAGCCTGTTGCCCTTACCGGTCCTCACTCCTGCACTATAACAAATAAGAAATCAGACCAAGTTTGAAAATTAAGGCTTACTGCACTCCTTTTTTTGAGTTAATTAAACTTGAGCTTCACCAACTCAAACTTCTTTGTTCTCCTATCTCATCATTTCTCTGCTCTCTGTAACTCTTTCCTTCATATAGCACCACTAGACTCCCCCCTCCATGGGCTCCCAGTTATAGACAGCTGCAGCATCAGCAAAGTTTGAACTTACAAATCCCTGATCAAGATGAACATTTGACAGCTGCACCACAAAAAGAGAAATGCAGTGTTAAAGCACACCAGAACCGATAACCACAGGGTCACAAATTACAAAATTTCACCAGGAGGAACCCCTTTGCTTTCGAAAAACACGATTTGTCATGAAAACACAACAATTGATGTGATGCCATGCGTGCGATGCATTTTTTTTTCTTTCAAAATGGATGTCCATATACAAGCAATACAAAAAAAATAGAAAGTGAAAATGGATAAGGACAATGTTGTGAAGCTCCACCCTCACACCTCCTCACACCATGTCTTGCACTCTCATTGGCTGTAGCTAGTAGCTGCAATAATATCCAGTCACAACAAGTTACATACGACTGGATTTAGAGTTGCTGACAGGTCCAAATTAAACCTGCTACATGTATGTCAGGGGCTTGCGAGGCATTGTCGAACATTTGGTGAGTCCTCCAGCAGTTCACACATACATAGCAACAAAACCAACGCAGATTTGCCTTTGACCTGTCCCAGATAACAGTGTATGAATTGCCCAAATGTGGCCCACATCTGCAGTTGTCCTATGACTCACATTTGCCTGAATCTGGATGCCTTAACTCATCCACAGGTCAACCATATATGACCAACATGTCAGGTGTGTTAAGTCAAGCCCTGCTCATGATATTGGGCTCACATTTTTCCCACACAACACATGCCGTAACCCAGGTCAAGCCCAGCTTGTTCAACTTTTTGCCCACATAACACCTGCCAGTGCCAAGACTAATCCATTTGGCCTGAATGTGTCTGCTATCTGAAGAGTCTTTTGTCCACTGTGGTACATTGATTGCTCTTTACCACAAAGTCATTGTTCCCCTCTGGAATGAATGCCCCCTGGGGCACTACTGTACGGCCTTGTTCAGTACACCTTTTGGACATCAGTCACATCACGTTGTTTGTCCATGATGATGGTTTTACACTCTGCTACAAATGACTGGTGTGCTCATGTGCAGCAAACCCTGTCACATGGCATCTGTGACATCATTTATAACAATGTCTGGGTATTGTTACTATGTGTTCAATTATCTCTGTACATCTAGAGCAGTGATTTCAAATCCTGGTACTGGAATACCATCCTCTAACATAGCCACTTCAGCTTGGAGTTGTTAAATACCTGATTATCTAGGTATATTAGATCATTGCAGGGGTACTTCAATACCAGGACTGGGAAACACAACTTTAATCTTCACAATTGCCTAGACAGATGGCGAGGTAGACAGTTTGGTGTCTGCTGCCAAAGCGATTCCCCATCCTTGCTGCCAATAAAATGTCAGGCCTTTGAACCTGCCTTCCTTCTCTGGGCATAATCCACAACCTAGACTTTCATTTTGCCCGCCAGCCTCACCCCACCCCAGCCCATAGAGTTCACCCGTATGCAGCTCACCCTCCCTTTTTGGAACCAACTGTGTGTCTTCTCCAGCTAGCAAGTGAAGACAGGGAGAACTGGTGTTAATATCAGCATGTCAGACTTGAGATTAATCCTAATCTCCCTTCTCTGTGTAATGCGGAGCGGGGTTGAAAGCCATGGGCAGCAAACGGCAGGGGAGCGCTGGCCTTTGGATCTCCAGCCACAGGGTGAATAAAGCCAGTGGCGGCGCCCGCTGGTCCAATGGAATCCAACTGAATCCCTACGGCTTTTTGCTTTTAGGACACACTTCCTGTAGAGGGGTGTGATATTGGCCTCCCACCCTTTCGAGCTCTAGGGAAGTGTCTGCTAACAAGCTGTTCCTGAGCCTTGTTTCACCCACACATCAAAGCTGCAGCCACTTCAACAGAGCCTATGGATCTGTGTGTGCCAGAGAGATTAATCTTAATCTCTGAAAGTAATATTTCCTCTGGAGGAACAAAAAAAAGTACAACAGGTGCATATATGACTTTAATAATCTCCAGTATGTTATTCACTATCCTTGAATTGCTGTATGGCAATCACAAAATGTGGTGGGAATTTGAGTATGCAATCAAATGCCTGTTTGGTAAAACTAGATAGTCAATGGCCAAGCTTAGAAGTGTTGGAATAAAAAGGAAAGAAACAGGCTAAAAGGGAGCTTCTTTTCAGGGACTTCATGAAGTGAACAGCCACTTCGGACTTAATGTTATATTCTCCTGTCCATTCGTGATCAAGAATGAAGGCACTGAGGTCTTCCAGACTCCAGCAGGACCTATTGAACTTATCAAGAGCCTCTTTCAGAGCCAACATATTCAGACTCCTGTCAGAGTTGCTGCTGAAAACCCAGGCAGCATCAACCCCAAAGCCCTAAAAGCATGTTGGTAAGTTAGAAGTTTGAACCTTGAAAATGCTGTAGGCACCATTCCAGTCGTATAAGATGAATTTCTAGGCTGCCCAGAGAAGCTGGAGGCCTCCACATCGAGCTTTGCACAAAAATCCATCCATGAGTAAAGAGGTCGGCCTGAGCACTTGGCCTGCCCAGCTGCCTTGAAGTGAAAAGGGTTTTTTTTCTTTTTGAGGCCATTCAGTGCTTTCTGTCCCTCTGCATACAATGTAGGTGTTACAGCTCAAAGAGAGAGAGTCACCGAAATAGAGCCTCGGCTCTTGAGTGACTATCTTGAGGGGTGTTTTTCATTCTCAGTCAGTCATGAAATCATTCCTCCTTCAGATGAGGAGGGGTCCCATGCACAAAGGGACAGGGGGCTCCCAATGACCCTCCCAACATTTTTATGGGACCTTTTCTATCCCAGATACTAAATTTGATTCTGAATAAAACATGGATATCTCCCCCCTCCACTATATATTTTTGTACTGGACCATGACAGAGCCCGATTGTATCAGGCAAGTCTGGGATATACAGTATGACAAATACATACACCTCACTTTCTGTAGTCCCTGGTGTCCAGGAAGTGTTTTCTTTTTCCCTCTTTTTTAGCTACTTTTGGCTATTGACTCTCTTCCCCCTTTTTGCGCCTTATCATTCTCCAGACTTGTGACAAAGGGGAGTCTTTGAGCAGTCTATAACCCTCACTGGGAGAGAGGAGAATCTAAAGACTATTAGTGGCAGGAGAACACAAAGGGGTCGATGGGGGAAGCTGTTAAAAAGGAAGACCTCCTCCCTCCTCTTCTCTCTCCTCTTCTCTCCCGTGGCTGGCTGTGATGCAGAGATTAAAAACTTTCATTTTAGATTTTGCAGTATTCATGGAGGTCGAAGGCTGAATGGACTCTGGTGGAGCCCCTGAGTGCTGCAGAGGACTTTTATTCTTTGGTTTGGAGTCACAGTTTGACTTGGACTAGAAAATACCAAACTTGCTGGAAAGTAAAAAGAGGGGAAGCAAATGGTGTGGCCCCACTGGCCTGATCTCAGGTAGGGGATCCCTGATCAACATCTTCTCTTTATAAAGTCCAACTTCCATCTGCCTCAAACAGACCAAGGAGTCTGCAGCTTGCCTTCTGAATGAATAGATTTTGTTTGCATGGAGTTGCAGAGAGATACACTATATGTCCAAATGTTTGTGGTCACCCCTCTAATTACTACATTCTAATAAATACAACTCAGCATTCAGCTTGTCTAGTCCCAGTAGAGAAGTACTGCCAATAGAATATGAATAAACATGAAACTATTGGCACCATGTCTAATGCCACGCATGGGCTAGTGGAGTATAAAGCCACCCAGCCTTGTTGAAGTGTGTTCTCTGCTCCATCCAGTACTTCTGGGATGAGTTGCTGAGTTGGGCATGAGGTGGGGTGGTGTACATTCAACATCCTGATGCTCTTGTGGCTGAATGAAATCAAATCCTCATATCCTCAAAGCCTTCCCTGGACAGCATTAAGTTACTTCAACAAAAGCAAGAAGTGGAAGAGAAGCAGAAGAAACAATGAATGAACAGGTGTCCAAATATTTTTGTCAATGTAGTGTATTTGCTGATGACACCTATTATGCCCCAAGACCAGATGTCTTCTAGTTCAATATATGCAAGGGTACTACTCGTTTTGATGCAAATGTCAAGCCTACACTAGTGTAAGAGCATCTTTGGGATAGTCAAGCCAGTAGATGCACAATGGTCATGGCCACATCACTAATAGCCTTGTATCAAAGCTAAGGTTACACAAGACTCGCATCTGGAGAAGCTCTCAGTCTAGTAAAGGCAGTTGTCAGTAAGGATTAATTTCAGGTCTTGGACCCCAAAAATGAATGTAATGACAACAGATTCTCAGGTGATGTGTCAGAAAGCACATTCAGGAACACCTTTATTGGGACAGTCGCTGAGAGAAATATGCTAAAAAGTCAGAGGCTACACTGAGCAGATTTCTCAACCTGACTCACCATAGATAAACAAATCAAACAATATGGTTTTCCCCACAATATGCTCTTGTGGAGAGTTTTGTTCTTGGGTTTGAGAACCGTATCGTGTTCGGCGTGACTTCCCCCAGATTAGAGTCGCACGCTTAACCTGCCCTCCATTCACCCTCATTCAGCCTCAAATCAGCTTTGTCCGAAGATTTCACAAGGACCGCAGTCACACACACCCACTCACACAAACGGTGGAAAAGAAAAGAGGGAACCCGCAGATATTTTGCGAGTGGTACCCGCTTTCTCGCATGTTAGCCGGGGGGTCTCACTACCCAAGTTTTCTTTTCTCATTGGCCGGTTTCTGCTTCGCCACAGTGTTCCTTTGGCAGAGCGCTTGAAGAAGTCAGAAGGTTAGGCGAGGGTTGAAAGGCAGCGCTCATTTCAGCCAGTGTCTTGATGGTGATGGTGCGTGCCCTCTCTGCATGACCTCCCAGCAGGAGGGCTGTTGTCCGGCCACATTCACGTGCCACACTGCCACACATGGAAGCTCTTCACCTGTTAGAGAGCCACCATCAGACCTTCATGGCCTTTTGTGGTGCACCCGCTCCAGCCTTTTCACCCAAACAGACTGTAATTTCATCAATTTTTCATGCCTGTAGCTGCCATGAATGCTTCTAAATTTCCATGTCTAAACATCAACAATGAGGAGATTTCATGGACCAGACACAGGCAGGATGGTACTAGAAAAGAAGGGAAATATCCAAAGCGAACACACTCTGTGCTCTGAAGGTGTTTTGTTCCCAAATGATCTGTTTGGCTATTGACTTTGAGGCCAGTAGATTGTAAGAACGAATATTTGAAACATGAACAGATTGCAGAAAAGTGAAACGCAGCCTTCACATTACATGTGTTCACATTACAAGCCTTAATCGATTCAGATTTTTTTGCTCAGATCAGATTTGATGGTTCACATAAATAAATGTAAGTTACCTGTATCTGTCTGTAATGTGAAAAAAAATCTGAAACGGCACACATGCGCACATTGATGTGTTTATGCACCTCACCTCAAAACAAAAACAAAAAGCATGATATTTGTACAGGGTTGCCAGGTTCTCAATTTTTTTCACCTAACTGGACTACTTTGAAACTGAAGTTCCGGTAATGGCTGCATGTTGGGTTTTTGCTCTAAATAGAATGAATGACAAAGTACATTTAGAAGAAGATTCAGCTTATGTAGGGTGGCTTTCTGTAAGAAAATGAAATGTAGCAATTTTTGGGAGATCTGGCATCCCTGTATTTGTAAGTATTAAAACTTGTAAATCAGACATGTTTATTATTGAATGAGAAAGTAAGATTTGAAGAACATTTAAATGTATGTGTCACTATAGATTTTGAGATAATGTGTGTGATAATGTGACGTTCTGCTATAAAATCAGTAGGAGATTTGGGGGAATCTGGCAACCCTGTATTTGTAAGACCACTAATTTTAGTACAACTGGTAAAACAGACATGCTAGTAGGTGATGTGTGGTGGTGTTTTGCTCTGCTGGACTGTACATGATCAGGTGGAGAAGGTGAGTAAAAGCCAGCTGGCTGATGTTTTAACAGTTTCGTGTGTAAACAGGAGAGAAGTCAGAACTGGTTTAGCACTAACACATGTGTACAGTCAAAAGAAATCTGAAGAAACAAGAAATCTTATCTGAGCACTCATTCAAGTGGTATACCTGTCTAATCTAGAACCTCATATGTAAGTGATTTGAAAATATCAGATTGAGTATCCACACAGCCTAAAAAAGATCTGATCTGAGTCATATTATGCAAAAAAAAGATTAGAGTCACTACATGTGAATGTAGCTATAGAGCACTCTGTCTACTGTCTAAATATGTTCAGACTGGGTTTTTTATAATATATATCCTGAGTCTGGTCACAATGCATTGCTTTTGTGCTCAACAAGTATTTCACAATCCAATTGCTCCATGTCATGCATACAACATTTCGGATTACTTTTTTGTAGTAAAGGGAAAAAAGCTGCTACCTGTTAGGGCTGACAGAAGGTTTGGGCCCTGCCATTAACTGCAGGATAATTACTTTTACACCAGAGAGGCTGCCTGCCTTTGTTAACTGCTTTATGTTTGAGAATAGATTTGGGTATTAAGTGTCTGATGTCTGCTGGATGAAACGCTCTTCCCTAACGGGTATCAACCAGTATAGACAGACGGCGCTGCCCCCTCCTAACGCTGCCCTTTTGCATTTGAATGCGTCAAAGGACCCTAGTCTCTGGCAGAGGGCCGCACTAACATCTTTAATCCTTAAAATATTGTCAGAGACCATGAATGCCTGCAATCCAGCCATATGTGTAATTATTCTGTAATACCCCTGCAAAATGCGATGTGCTACAGGCCGGCGCCCACTTCTTTATTGTCATACCAGGAATTGTCATGTCGCTGTGTTTCAAAGAAAAATGAGAGAAGTACTGCCAATTTTTATTTATACATATTATAATCTGTACATACCTGAACTATATCATACCCTCTGTATCATAGTCATCTATATATCATAGCCATTGTATTATAATTTGTACATACTCAAAACTTTATCATACAATCTGTATCATAGTCTTATCTGTATATTAGAGCCAAAGTGTTATAATCTGTACATACCTGGATCCTCTTGTAACATAATCTTTAAATAATAGTTGTAGCTTATTTCATAAGTGTTTCCTGGACAGTAGAGACAGTTACTCCAACAAAAGCAGGATAAACGTTTCCTTTTTTTAATATGTTTGACAAAATTATTGAGCAGGTTTCCCAAGAGCAGGCTTCATAATTTTCTAATATAGTACAGTATATTAGGTTTAGTTTTAGGCTTTGGGCTAGAAAATATGTTTTAGTAATATGTAATATAAGTGTTAGCCATTAAGGTTAGAATAAGAGTGATGGGCGGCACGGTGGCTTAGTGGTTAGCACGTTCGCCTCTCAGTGCTGAGGTCTTGGGTTCGAGTCCGCATCTGAGCGGAGTTTCCATGTTCTCCCCGTGTCTGCGTGGGTTTCCTCCGGGGTCTCCGGTTTCCTCTCCGGTTTCCTCCCACAGTCCAAAAACATGGAGGTCAGGTGAATTGGCTACTGAAAATTACCCTGGTGTGTGTGTGTATGAATGTGTATGTTTGTGTATGAATGTGTGTATGTATGTTTGCCCAGATATGGTTGGCACTCTGTCCTGGGTGATCCCCCTAGTGCTCGATGCAGTCCTCCAGGTGGACGGTCGCTTCCGGTTGAGAGTATGCTGTGCGCAATTGGCTGCCGCTTCTCACCGGTGTGTGTGATTGAGTGTGTGAAAATGGAGTGTGTTGATTGTAAAGCATCCTTGGGTTTGAGAAAGGCGCTATATAAGTGTAACAATCATTCATTCATTCATAAGTTTTGGATTGAGGTTAAGGTTAGGGCTAGAATGGTGGCTATGGAAATTTAATTCATTACATTCATTCAAAACAAAACTCCTTGTCTGCTTAAAAAAATAAAGATGTGTGAGACTTAGGGCGTTTTCACTATGGTAGTCCATTTCTCTGGTCCAAATCAGACTGAGTTTGTTTAACTTGGAGCAGTTCCCCCGCTAATATATGATTTATGAGTATTGTAATGTTTATATACAAATTCTGGCTGCATACAAAGCGTTTTTAACAATTGTTACAATGCTGTTGTCATAATATATATTATATTCAGTATTCAGGTATGCTCAAAATTCCCACACTCTTAATATACTTATGTAAAAATATACATTAAATGAGTGCTGTCAATATTAGCACATTGACATCTGTGATTTATCTGGAGGAAAGGTGTCATTTTGTAAAATATAAAAAGTTAATATTTCCAAATTTCACCCAAACTTCCTCCTGTAATTCACTCTGCACAGTGAGTCTAGTAACATATTCATGGTTTTAGGCATAAGTTCATTTAGATTTAGAAATCATGTCAGGGTCATGTTGTGACAGTGTTTACTGCATGTATAAATAAGTGAGCACACCAGTCAATTTTAGCAGAGTGTAAAACCATCATCATGGATAAAGGACGTGATGTGACTGATGTCCAAAAGGACATGATAATAGGGTACCATGTAAAGCATGGTGGTGGTAGTATCTCAGGAACCACTAATGGGATATGATATTCTATAGCTGCTGTAGTGAAGGTGTACTGAGAATGGACTTTTCATACATTGAGTGTCTCCCAACAGCATAACAGTGGTGATCCACAAGCCATTGATGCCAGAAGAGATTCCAACAAGTAGTGTGACACACCACAGTGGACCAAGTTAACCTCTATAATGATCATAAAGCATCAGAGATCACCGTTGAGCTCCCTGTACAAAAAATTAGTCACCTTGTATGTTTAAGGTGGAAGTAACGTCAGCCTTATGTGCTGTCAGCCACAATTCTGAGGAGAGTTTCCTGTAGACTGAGATTGTTACCACTGCTGGTAGACTGTATGACTGTACACTTCCATACACCTGCAAATTCAGCTACTTCCTTCACACTGTGACATGTGGTATCACTCCTTTTAGCCAATAATTTACATCCGCTTGAGACCCATTTTCAGACCCCCCCCCCCCTCCCAACACACAGCTACGGCCTTGGATTGTTACATCAGACTCCTCATCCTGAGCCCTGTGTTCATTTGGAGAGAGGAGCTTTGTGATCCTCTCATTAATTCTGCAACAGTTATCTCATCTACATCTGTCCAAATCACAGCCATCTTCTATGGAGGAATGAAACACGGTTTAAATCACAGCTATTGGATAGAGAACAAAGCGCCTGACTCCCTCGAAGCGCCCTCGCCCAAAGTCCTCTCCACGAACCCAAAGAAAGCCTCCACACACACACACACACAGAGAGGCTCTGTATCAAAAGCCTCTCTGTTAATTACCAACAAGTGTTGTTTGAAGGAGGACTTTGAAGAAGCTACATTCTTCTCCCTTTCACTTTCTCATATTGGGAATAATCAGAGGGGATGACATGGGCCACGAAGAGGTCTCGCCATTTTTAATTTGAAACCCACTCTGGCTCGTCTTTCTTAACAGGGCGGACGCAAACATGCGTCTCAAAGTGCGGCGAGACAATCCCCTCTCGCCTCCCTCGGGGGGCAGCCCCAAATAAGCCGGGCCTACTCGCTTTAATTAAGACACTCCAGATCCACTGTGAGGCTTTCTTTCCCATAGAGGTGCTCACAAGTGCGTGTAAAAACATGTCTGAAAGGAGAAAGAAGCCAAGGAAAAGAGGTGTTTGGAGAGAAAAAACACAAAGATTAATTAATGGGTAACTTTAGTTCAATGAAACAAGGAGGCTGGAGGGGGACTTTCTGTCATTTACTCCACTGTCCAGATGGAGCGAACAATGAGAGGAAGGATTTGCTCAAAAAAGTCCCAGAGTTTTACAACAACTCTGCAGCCTACACTGAAACTACACTGTCACATGATAAATAGAAAATAAATAGAGTCAACAGTTAAATAAATAGCATTAAATTAGTTAAATTAATTAATTATGTTAAATTAAATATTTTGTGTTCCTCATGTTGAGGTGATGTAGCTGGTAAAGTCTGATTTCTGATCTTCTGAACTTCTGATGAAGACCAGAAAGTCTGAAAAGACAAGTGAGAGAAAACAATATTTTTCATTCTTGAAGGATAACAGTTCTTAAGAAATAAAGGCTGTGTCTACATGCAGGCAAATCAGATTCTCAGTTCAAATCTGTTTCTCAGATCAGATCTGTTGAAATTTGTAATTGGTGTCCGAACATCACAAGGCTGCCTAATGGGTTGTTGTGGTAGTGACGAGTCGGTAACTGGTAATGTGGCTTCAGGGTTGCCAGGTTTCCAGTTTTTACAATATTTAAAAAACAGTGTCAGTGGTGGTGGGGTGTTGTTTTTTAGGACTACTTTTAAAATGTATCACGACCACCAAAAAACTTATAGTAATACAGCAGAAAAGGAATAAAAAAGAGATGGAGATTCCTTAGACTTTCTAGTATTAGAGGATTCAGTGGAGGAATCTAAATTGTAGATAAGAGCAGAAGGAAAAGTATTATATTTTAATTACTAAAATATTTTTTTCTCTCATGTCTTATGAAATGTAAAAATATGTATTGCATTTACACACTGTTTTAAATACAAACACTATCAAACCATTATTACTTTTTCTTTTCTCTTACTGTCCTACATGATATTTTATTACAAAAATAATTGTAATGCATACAAACATACAAAATGCTTCAGAAGTATAAAATAGAAAAGAAAATGTATAACAATTCATGAAGGTTAAAATAAGAATTTTGAGTAATAAGCAAATATAGGTTCCTCAAACTTCTGTGATTAGACTCTTTTGATTTTGGGTTAGTAGATTGCAGATGTTAAGCTTGTATAAGGCAGTGTGCTGTCTGACAGTGGGCTGGAGAATGTTTCCGGACCTCGGACTTCACTGTGGTGCCCTTTGTGGTGCTGTTCTTGGATACCCGCACTTACTCTGGATTTGACATTGTTATTATTTGTAGTGTTGCAAGAAGATTTGAGTGTCCAGACTGAGTCTGATCTGTACAAATCTGATTGTAATCACATTTCAAACCACCTCTGAATGAGGTTTGAATCCAATTGCCAAAATCAGATTTCATGTAGTCTATGGCTGTCCATACTATCAAAAATCATTCTGGATACAATCTAAATATATCAAAAATCTGATTTGGTCTAGCAGTATGAACATTAGATTGGATTTGTGTGTCTAGAAATCTGTGCATGGGTTGTTGTGGTAATAATGCAGGCGTCAGTAACTACATAGCCATGCTGGTGCACCATCTGCACCATGCCTTTCCATCTCCGCTGCACTTATTCATCCCTGGCTGTGGAATTTATTGTTTGCTTAATGTTTTGGGATTGTTTTCCTTCATTTTTTCACAGCCGCTCTTCTCTCTGCATTTGAATCCTACACAGAAGTGTAGTCATCGGGTCTGACTCTGCCCTCAATCTTGCATCTGTCAAATCTTGGCTACTGAAGTAAGTAGAAAACAAAACAACTTACATGACTTAAACAGACAAGTCCCATGTGAACGCCAGCAGTTTGCACGGTGTAAATCCCATCCCAGAGCACCTAGTGCTTTTATGAATACATTTATATCTCTATCGCCACTCTCTCACTCTCTAATGCTGTGCCTTGATCTGGGCTTATTTGGTCTCTGTGAGGTTAAGAGACACATGGGGTCAAGGCCAGTAATAATGGCTACGAAAAGCTCCTCTCTCGCACTCTCTCATATTTCTTTGAGACTCACTCTAATCCTTCACACCACCCCAGGGTGACTCAGTAACAAGTCAGATTATAAATCAGTAGCTTTAAAACCCTGAAGGCCTGTGATCTTCAGCGAGGCCTGAGCTGCCACTCATCATGTTCAGGTGCATTACCCCAATAGTGACATACAGTGGGGGGAAAAAAGTATTTGGACAGCCACTGATTGTGCAAGTTCTTCTACTTAGAAAGATGATAGAGGTCTGTAATTTTCATCATAGGTACACTTCAACTATGAGAGGCAAATGAGAAAATAAAATCCAGGAAATCACATTGTAGGATTTTTTAAAAATGTATTTGTAAATTATGGTGGAAAATAAGTATCAAAGAGAAAATCTCAAAGAGAACCATTAGTAACAAACTATGCCATCATGGTTCAAAATCATGCAGGGCATTCAAGGTCCCCCTGCTCATGCCAGCACATGTCAAGGCCCATTTCAAGTTCACCAATGACCATGGGAGAAGGTCATGTGGTCAAATGAGACCAAAATAGAGCTTTTTGGTACTCAAGTCCACTCGCCATATTTGGAGGAAAAAGAATGCTGAGTTGCATCCCAACAACACCATACCTACTGTTTAAGCATGGGGGTGGAAACATCATGCTTTTGGGGCTGTTGATGAGTATGACTTCCCTCATACAGCTCATGAGTTGGTTGCACTGTAATGTTACGTGCCCACCCTGTCTAGGGGTGAGGGTGGAGTAACAATATTAAATTGACCAGGTGCAATGCAGTAACCAGTGTGATGAGGTAGGAAAATGAGACAGGACAACCAAACAGTTTTATGAAGCAGAGTTTACTAATATAAAAGCAGTGGGGTAGACATACAAACAGACAAAACATCAGGTGAAGCGAGACATCAACATCAGGAGAGAGTTTGTAAAAGTAAAGGTGGACCACAGACAGTGCCAAAGGAAAGAACCAAATAAAACATCTTGCCTGCAGAACACTAAATCTTCCCTGTCTAAAACTACATACATGGCACCTGCCCCTAAAACCTAGTGACACCTATTCAGAGTTTACCTACGTGTGTGCCAAGTCAGTGGGCCCAAACTATCACCTGTCCACACAATACTCAAGAGTAACAACACAGTGGTATTACACATAATCAGAAGTTGAGCTAAAAGAGAGTGCTTAAGCCAGAGTACATAAAAGCATCCTCCAACTTCCTACAGAAACTAAAACCACATAATACAAAAGTTACTCTCAGTAAAAACAGGTTTAAAACAATGTCCCAAAGACTCTCTCAAACAAACAAAGACATTACTCTCACTCTTTCTCAAAGTCTCTACACCAGTCTCAGTGGAGTCAAAGCTCACTTCCTGGTTGGAGTCAGATACTTATAAACCAAATGTCCCGACCCCTCCCAGCAGAGATCTGGTCCATGATTGGCTGGACCATAACGAGGGGCTGAAAGAAGGCCATTGGACAAAAGCCACTCAAAAAGACTACGTGCTCCTCGTGATTGTGTGATTTTAAAAAATGTGTTGAACTTCTCTGTTTTCCTCTGGACTGGGGTGAATTCCTGAGAGAAGAATCAGACTGGATCCAGGATTTCCTCTTAGTCATTCTATACCATCATGCAGGCTCCCAAATCATCAGCATCCCCTTGTAGCAAAACCTGCAAAGTTCAGGGTAGAGAGAACAGGAGCAAAAGACAGTAGACCCACAATATGGACACAGAACAAAAGGGTTGGCAAAGGTCATACACAACGCCAAGGCAGGGCTTCAACACAACGCCAAGGCAGGGCTTCAACACAACGCCAAGGCAGGGCTTCAACACAACGCCAAGGCAGGGCTTCAACATACAGAGGACTTTCTATATATTTTCAAAAAGAATTACACAACCTCTGTTCCTAAATGCTCTTCATAACCTTAACCCGATAACTGTCCACTTCAGTCTCTCTAAACACAGGCACTTAGTCTGAACACAATGTACATACTAATGTCAACTGGAGGAACTGGAGGAGCAACAGCAGCAGACAGACGATCTAGGCACACCAAAGCAGAACACACGTTAAGCACAAGCAGCAGGCCCCAGAGGAAGTGACACACAAAGGGGGAATGGCAGACTTGGGCTGAGCTGAAATAATCCCCACCATGCACAGCATTTATCCTGCTACATCTCAAGCTTACGCACAGTAATATCAAAACTCATTTTCCAACATCAGCCCAGTCTTTCGCCTCCATTTGAAGACAAACTACATGCAAGTCCATGTGGTCTTGAGAACCACAAGGAGATCCCCCATAAGCAGATGAACTTAGAACAAAAAGAGGTAAAGCAATGCTCACCTCTGGGTTAGTTCAACCACCATTCACTTCCAGCACTGCTGTAAAATCCTCCATAAATTATTTCAGGGTTAGGAGCAGAAGAGACTGAGCTCCAAACAGGAGAAAACAAAGCCACATATCATGTCTGCCACAAGTAGCACCATCACAGCACCCAATTCCACCAAATGGCTAATATCCTTTATAGCAGTCTTTAACAAAGCCTGTGTACAGGGACACCAAAATGTTTAGGTACTACTATAAGATCATCCTTTCAAATATTAAGAACAGCAACACTAAGAGCAATTAAAGTGTCCTATATCTTAAACTGAGACATCACAAAGTCTACCCACACAACTCTCAAAACTAAATCCCATAGACACCATCTCAACTCACTGGAACACCATATTATACCATGGGCGGGAACATGCAAATCTGGAATCAAATCAAACATGAAAACACGTGGGGAAAAAGGGGAAGCAGCCTCGCTTACCCTGCCGCACGTAACAGTAATATGATGTTCAGTAGTAGTGTTGGCACTGTGGGTAGCTGCTGGGCATCTCCATAAAGCTTGTCAGCAGATGGAAGCATGAAGTGCTCTAAAATCTCCTGGTAGATGCTGGCTTTGTACTTGATACACACTTTCTTTCCATTCAGTATGCAGCTTTCTTGAAATGTTTTCTATAAATTTCCAGTTCATCATCTAAAATTATTTTAATTTACTTTAGGTGACCTTGGAAGCACAGCAATGTGCCCTGACTGCCCATGTATGCAGTTGTGCAGCTGGTAAAGGGCTGCACAATGTTGTAGTTGCACTACTTTTCCAAACAGCCCACTATGTGCAGCTTTGACTGCAGTGCCACCACCATTGAACTGCACAAGTGAGCTGCAAAGATGCAAAGGCAAATAAAGGTTAAAGCATATTTGGTTGCTTGTGCATTAGATTACTGTAGTATTTTTCAACCCTGGTCCTGAAGATCGACTGCACTTCTCTCCCAACAAACCTGATAAGATTAACAGACCATTCTTTAAGTTAAAATAGGTCTGTTAAACCAGGAAAAGTACAGAACTAAAAGGTACAGAGCAGCTGGTCTTGGTAACATTGAGAAATGTTTTCACCTTTTAAAATGGACTAGCCCATTTCAATATGAATCTAAATGTCAGTAATAGTTTTGTGATTGTATTCATTGTAAAGGAGTTCATCCAGAGCCATTGGGTCAGCTTGTTGTGAGGAAGCCTAAAACACTGGAGAAGACTGGAATCAACTCTTTACAGAGCTTATCCATGGGAAGACAATAGCCTGTTGCTTTCTGTTCATATTAAATATTTAGAGGTTTATTAAATGCAAACAAGTTTGTTACCTTTTCCCTAATAACTTTAACCCTTATATTGAGGCCCCTCCCAGATCAACATGTTTTGCCATCGGGTGAAAAACTGAGACAAGTCAGCCTTCATCCTTTGATAGAAACTGTGTTAGAGGGCATCGCAGATCTAGAATTTGTCCCCTCCAAGTTTGGGCCTGTGCCTTGTGGCAGTACACTATCTTACCACTATCTAACACTTCAGAAACACATGTAAAGTCATAGAAAATAAAGTTTTCTGTCTCGCTCACTCGCTCTCTGAGAGCCACTTACTTTGTGCTGGAATCCTGAAAAGAAGCTGGGCGTTTAGGGGGCATCTTAGGGGTAAAAGAAAAGCAAAACTAATCAGGTCTACGGCTCCTGCGAAAGTGACTGTGTGTTGTGCGGATGAGTCAATGAGAGCTGGCCTTGTACGGCCATCTGAACGCCAGCCAATAGCGTTCAAGTATTGGAGCATGCACGTACCCAAGTGTTGTACAGTACATATGTTCTACAGAACAAACCGCAAATTTGTGGGTTTTCCACGAGTAACACAGATATGTTCTAGTGAAAATTCCGTGAATAGGTGAATCCACGAATGCTGAACCGCAAATAGGTGGGGGTTCACTGTATATTTTCTGTATATAGATATGTGTATAGTTATTCTCAGACAATGTATCCCTTCTCTGCATTTTTCCATTCACCAGTACGCCTAGTTTACCTACAAAGTTTAAGATCATTTAGTTATTAAGCTAAAAATTGCTAAAGGAGGACCAAGATGAGGAACTGTAATATTTTAACACTAACCATTTCATGTTTTTATAAATGTTTGTAAGAAACCTGTATACATTTTGGGTCTTAAGTTTTTACATTTGATGATTCTGTATATCAGCATGAACATAATTGCATAAAAAAGTAAAAAATGAAGAGAAAATGTGTTATCTTTATTGTTCACAAAACAAAAATCTGAATAAATAAAAAAAATCACTGTGTTAGTGTGGCATTGTTTTAGATTTAGATAATAATAATTAATTTGTTTTACTTGCACCATAATCACCATAAAACAGTAATTGTACCAGATCTGATTGATGGATGAGGCTGAGTGGCACAGTATAATTCCAAATATGGTTTTCTTTAACCCTGTGAATCACCCTTTCCAGAAGAACTAGAGATGAGCAATTGCTTGTGTTTCTTCACAGTTGGGAAGAGCACCAACTTTCAGTTGCGAGCTTCCTTCTTTATAGTCTGCAGCGGTGAAATGTTTGCTACACACAAAGATTCTCCCTCGCCGTATGACAGTTTGTCCTTTCATCTCTCTAGTCACATGCATCCATTTTTTATTCTGCTCATTGTCAGCCAGAAAATCATGAAAACTGAGATATGGTTCTTTGACTTTGCCATCAATATTTATTTTTTGCTGTTACTAGCTTTACACTATGAGGAGTGCCTCTGGAATAAAGAATGTGGAAGTGTGAAAAGGGCCTATTGGTTGTTGAGATGATTATGATGTCATCTGAGTATGACAGGACTGAGGTGATCTCATTTGCAAGCAGGACTGTGGTGATGTCCATAGGAGAAGATTGAGCTGCAGCGATGTCCTCTGAGGCAGGCACATCAAGACAAACAGGGATACAGTACATGATTCGACTGAGACATTTTGAGTACCACTGTGAAAATGCAACACACTTGCCTCTTGAATTGGCTCAGAGATTTTGGACATCTCATGAACTGGACTTCTGACCGGGGTTGGATTAGGAACCTCCACAGGAAGTGGAGTGACCTTCAACTGACCCAATTGTTCAAGTGAACTTGCTTTTGACGTATCTCTCTCCAAGACAAGTTCCATGTCTGTTGCACCAGGCAAGAACTCCATCTTGCTCTCTGGCTCTGACAGGTCCACAACAAATTAACTAAGGCAAGTTTACTATAGTCCGAGTTGAAAATGTCCATTCATTGACAACAATAATCGTGGACATAGTCACCACAGAAGGTAAAGAAAATATAAGGAAAAATGAATGTGGCTCAGGTTCTTTTGGATAAATGAGCCATAACCGTACACCTGCCATCTTAATGCAAGGCTTGGTATTCTGTGTCATAGCACAAGCAAAGAGAAAGATGTGTGCAGGTATAAAACAGAAAGCCTTAATATAAAGGCAATCCACAAATGTAATCCAGAAAACAGGCAAGAGGTCAGATACACAAAACAGCTAACTAAGAGTGAGATCCAAAAGAATAGTCAGAAAACAGGCCAGGGTCACAGTCAAGAACAGCAGACAAATTAACTATATGAAATAAACAATAACTACAACAAGAACAAAGGAGACTTAGCACAAGGCTAACAAAGCAACAAGGGATAAGACAAAATACAAACAAGGCCAACAGGCTAAGTGGCTAACAGGTGACAATATCAAGATAGGCATTAGCAAACAGAACAGGAAAAAGCTAAAATAAGACAAAGAGCAAAACAAGAAACAAGCTAAGTTTAGGCAAAACAGAACAAATCGGGAACCAGAACTGAAAAGACAAAATAATGCTTAGGCTAACAAGATCTAGGAGGCCAGCTAGTGAACATGTTTATTAATGACGATACAAAGTAAAGAACAAGGTGAAGCATGAAGTCTTTATAGGGATGCTAGTCAGGTAAATAGGAGCAGCATGTGTCACGTGACATCTGGTCCCTCCAGATATTCTGGGGAATGGAGTTCAGGAAGTACTACAAAACTACAAGGGGTGTCATTTGATGGATGGGCTTGCAAAGAATTATGGGAAATTGAGTTTGAATATGGTCTGAACACATGAGAACATAGGCATAAGTACCTGGGGAGCATGACAAGTATGAAAAGTGAAGAATTGAGAAAGATTATTGAACAATTTGAAAGGTGGGAAACATCCTGAAAAAAATCCATTCTGGATTTATGTAAATGAGAAACTTCTAGAACAGTGATTGGAAAGAGAATATCTTAGAATGATGTTATCAATAGGCACATAAATAGTGGTAAAGTTTTGTCCTTTTCAAAGGCCACAGTAAGAGATACCGTCTTACACCACATCCAAAATTTGAACGATCTTTTTAGTGGTTTGAGCAGGTTTGGACACGTTTTGCTGATGAAAGCTGCTAAGTGGAGGATTAGGTAAATATGGATATGTGAACTCCATATGGATATACTTAAGACTCTTGTATGTAGGTGAAATTTTAGTGTCAGTTTCATGCCAGAAATGGAAGTGAAAGTTAGTATTCATGTCCTGCACTGGCTCTGGACAGAGGGCAGTTTGTATTAGTGAGCTAAATAATGGCTAGCTTAGCCTGCCCTGAGCAGATGGACGAGTCACAGTCCAGCAGCTAAACACAGTGGCTGCACATAAAGACAGTGGTTAAGCGGAGTTCATTCATTGCCACTGATAATGTCAGTCAAAGACTTAACAGCTTAAATCATTTAAACCAGGAAAGAATGTCAAATAACAGCTGCTGCCCAAACTACTGTGTTTAATTTCAGAAGTTACAAACAGCATTTCAGTTACTTTATAAATAACTTAATCATCCCCTGTTGCTTTATGTCAGTCTAACGGCCTTTTAGACTTGTCATGAGACAGTAGATTGAGTAAGGTCAGGCTAGGCATATCCCACTTACCATGAGTCATCTCCATAAATAAAACATTATTTCATTTTCTAGTGATGATTTTCACTTCAGTTGTGTTGAAGCAGGCCTTTATTGAGCATCTGGTCTTCACTGCAAAGGTTCCATTGATCTCACATGATGACAGTCTCAGACATAACTAAATGGCACCTCTTAACTTCTCGTTAGCGAGTGGTATGCATTGGCATTTCCGGTTGTAGTGGTTGTGGGGAGAATTGTTGGCAGAAATAGATAGCGATAGCAACCATGAGTGTTTTTAAGGTAAAGGAGAAACGAATAATATACCAATATCAAGAGAAGAAAAGTCTCTGCATTGTTGTGTCTCCATTCTAATTCCTCCAGTTGCAACTCAGAGATTAGCTTTCATAGGTTCACAGATGATGAGGCGTGAGCTCAGTGGCTTCTAAAGATTCGTAGGAACAACTTTAGTCCCGTTCAAAGTACTTGCATTTGTAGTAGACATTTCAACACGGGTGACCTCATTGTGACAGCTGAGGGAAAGAGAAAACTCTACAGATCAGCAGTGCTGTCTTTTTACCTGTTTAATTTCTGTTGTCTTTGATTTATGTTGATGTTGTAAATAATTCATTTTAAGAGCTGTAAAAATCACAGATGATTAGTGGTAATTTATCTTTAAATAAATAAGGTCCTCTTTGGTAAAGAGGAGAGAGATGATGGCAAATCTACAAAACTACTTTATTCTTCTAATAAAAAAAAAGCCAAATGCAACCACTAAACTGTTTAATGTCTGTAATTGCCAAATTGATTGCATCCATCTATCTTGTTGCTGGTCCTTTCCAGCATAAGCCTTCTCAAATGAGCTATAATGTGTCTAAAATAAGATATCTTCAGTTTGGTTTCACAGTCCTGGTTAAGTTACAATCAAACCATAATTAAGGCTTTATGTAGATCTTTGAGACTTCGACCTGGTCACTGAAATAAACATAATTCATTTTAATGGTGTTTATGACAGTGTGGAGCTATTGCACCTGTAGCTCAATGTTAGAACTATGTCTAGAACTTCTTATATCAGTATGTAGCATCATTCTGCAGTAGTGGAGAAAATAGTACAGTTAAAAACCTCCTTTGTCTTGCTCTTTAGAAAGACTAACCACTCCCTGAAGTCTATTAAAGTGTGTTTGGTCAGCATCAGCATTGTAAGATTAGCTAAAAAGCACTTTAGCCTGTGTGATAATGGTTAACTTTGCTCTAAAGCATGTTAATGAGCAGGTCCTGCTGTCAGTCTGTGTTCATTAGCCAGAGAACAAGAAACAGGAAGCTGATCAATATACACACACACACACACACACACACACACACACACACACACACATATATATATATATATGTGTGTGTGTGTGTGTGTGTGTGTGTGTGTGTGTGTGTGTGTGTGTGTGTGTGTGTGTGTGTGTGTGTGTATACTCTATATAACAATCTGAAGCCTAAAAGACATACATCACCCCAAATGCTAAGATGGCTAACACTGAACAACAGCTAGCAGGGAGCCATTAGCATCATGTAAAATCAATGACTTACTTTTATTTAATCTTACTTCACTGGGAGACACTTCAGCATTTTAGTAGTTTTTTTAATTTGCTAATAATTAAGCCTTTTTAAATCTGGAATTTGGCAAGTTATGGAATTATATTTATACATAACCTAACAGCCACATCATTAACACCACCTCCTTTTATCTCCACTCACTGTCCATTATAGCTCCGCTGAGTATATAGGTGCACTTTGTAATTCTACAATTACAGACTGTATTTGATGAACTGTGATTGCGAGGGTACAAATTTGACTGATGTTTTTCTACACATCTTATTTGCTGAATTTAATATACAGTATACTTATAACTTTTGTACAGCTGTAGTTTGTGTTTTTGTTAAAATGTACAGAAGTTGTTGAGTTTTCTGTAGTTAACAACTCACATCGTTACAGCTGTGTTTAACTAGTGAACATTCACTATGTTAGTGAGAGAACAGAAGCTTAAGAGAAAGTTTGGCAATAAAGATCTTATGCTTTGGCAGTCTTTAATTTCTTACCTCACCCAATAACACTAACTCAGTCATTCATTGGGTTTCTTGGCCACTCATGAGCTACCACCCAGTAGATTTTTTCCTCTGCTCTGTTGCTTTCCAGGTGTTGTCGCTCTCCTTCCTCCCCACCAACACCAGGTTGGTCCCAGTCCTGTTGCCCAGGGGGTTTAGGCTCCGTCTATGCTGTCATCCTATCAAGCACTTGAATGCTGAAAAACCCAGGCTGGGGATGGGGCCTGTGCCAAAGACTCTAATATGTAATTTATTCTCTAACTGTTAATAATATCCTTCTAATCTGGTTTGGCCACATGAGGATGGGTTGCCTTTACTGAGACTTGCTTCCTCTCAAGGTTTCTTCCACCTTCTCCTGGGGAATTTTCCTTGCCACTTGCCTCAGGCTTGCTCAGGGGAGGCTAAGACCCAGATTCTCTTCATAAAGAGCTACTCAAATTCATTGTTGCCCAGTTGCCCTGCACATCCTAAGACTAAAATATAATTACTCCCTCGTCTTTATTGCAGAAATGCTGTTACAGAAACAATGTAACTTTGCTATAGTACAAACCAGATTCCAAAAAAGTTGGAACACTAAACAAATTGTGAATAAAAACTGAATGCAATGATGTGGAGGTGCCAACATCTAATAAAGTTGGGACAAGGCCATTTTTACCACTGCGTGGCATCCACCCTTCTTCTTACAACACTCAACAGACGTCTGGGGACAGAGGAGACCAGTTTCTCAAGTTTAGAAATAGGAATGCTCTCCCATTC
>BRDA01082814.1:0-35748 GCA_036984385.1 Crenuchus spilurus | reverse complement strand
ACATGGACTGGATTATCAGGTGCTAGCCTGCTACAAGCAACCAGAGACAGATGGCATTGGAGAGAAGTGACTCGTCTGTGCAGCCTACCATTGCGTAGCGATGACGGTGTGTGACATGACATGACATACATTTAGTACCAAATAGATATTTTGTAAATTAATACAACATTGCTGCTCTCAGAAGAAAACCAATTTTGTACATTTTCAGATTTTCACATCATTTGAAATGTTTGTTGCTCTTTATTGTGTGTAAATTTCAAGATGCATGGACTAAAATAATTGACCCAAAATGATTCTGGAAAAAGTCTGGTTCCATGTAAAGTTGGTTTCTGACAGTGGTAACTTATACTGAATGTTGTTTTAAAGCAACAATATGCAATAGTGATAGTGCTTTTTTTTGTAATCTACCTAATTAACTCAATTAAGTCATCAATAGTGCTGTATGTGTGTGTATTTTCCATCAATTATATTTAAAAATTTTCTGTCTGACTTTAATTGAAAAAATTAGCAAAAATGCTATTTGTTGCTTCTGGTTAACATTAGAGAAAATTAAATTACTACTAAATAGATTTTTTAAAATTTTATTTATTTACCTAATTATATTCTTTTAGGTCATGTCATTAAAATAAATGTATGTTTCTTATAATTTTTTTTACTTATTTTAGTTATTGTTGGACATTACATACCTCAATTTGTTTGGTCCAAATGCTTTGAATTGATTATAGAAGACAATGTTAAGTAAAAAATGCAAACATTTATTTAAATGAATGATTTCATACTGCACGCAACGGATGGTTAAATCATTTTGATTTGAAATCATAATCATAGACAAAGTAAACTTTTCAGACAGTTCTTTATTGCTTGAATCATCCAGAAAGTTTAGAAATAGCAGCTGAAAACTGCTGGAGATTAATTTTGTGTGACAATTAACACTCCTGTATGTTTAAAACTCACTGAGATATGTTTCCAGCCACGTGTTTCAGATAGTCCTCAATATATTTTATTGGCAAGGTTACTTCACTGCATAAATAACACTGTGACAATGTTCTAACTTTTGTTTTGGTACCTCCAACATTGAAATACCTCAGGAGATTTTGTCAATATACTGACATTATTAAGCAAAAATAATATGTTCCATTTAAATAAAGCATACATTTTGGATGTTGCAATAAAGGCCACTTTTACAGCAAATGTTACAACCTTGTGACAATGCGATGTGCTTCTTTCTAACTGTCTTATCTTCAAAACACACAACTTCAACCAAACTCATTAGGTACAACGATCGTCCAACCTGCTCTGGTGTTGTCCACAACAGTGAGAAAAGGAAATCACCGCAAGGTCTTCAGGTGCAACTCTTAACACATGTCATTCCCCACAGAATTGCTTTCTTGTAACCACTGATCACCCCCCCCCCCAACAATATCTCCCTTGAATACACACTCATCCCTGTTTCATCTAAGGGACACACTCTGACCTTTTCATTACCTTTCCAACAAACTATGACAATCTCATTATCCTCTACACTGACATACCACAGTAAAGCCAGTATAAGCTTTAATGTAAAAGAACTATAAAACCCACCAGCATACGTGTCCAGATCTCTCAGCTGTAATCACTCCACTTGACCTGTGTTAACCTCTGCTCTGCTCTGTAGCCATACAAAAAGAACCAACATTAATATTACACAACATTAAAACCATGTGTGGTTATGCAACACCATTCTCTCATACATGTTCTAACTCCTGTAACCAGCATTAAACAAAAAGTGTAAGAATCTCATTTACAAGGCAAAAAATGGACCAGCCCCTCTCTACCTAATGACAGTGGTCAAGTCTCGGCTTGATGCGCCATCCTTCAAGACATGTGGAAGACTAGCATCAAGACTCTCAACTCAAGTTTGGACTCTAACCTGTCTGTACTAGCTGAGATATTTCTCTTAATGGAATCAAAACACTGTTGTACATCACTCTGGATAAGAGTGTCTGCCTAATGCCATAAACATTCAACTGATGGATCTGTGCAACCCAGAGGGCAACAAAGACTATTCCAACCAACAGAAGGTCTATTGCACATGTCACAGAAATGCTGAATGATGGTTATAGGTTATACATGGATCAGATGGTTGTAATATTTTGTGGTATTAATGTTTTGGTCCTGTATTTGATGCTGAAGGGCATTGCTCTGAGGCAGCATTGTGATATGAAGGTACCTGCAATATAATCACTGAGATGCCAAATGACACCTAGAATGATTGGATTTGTAAAGCAGCAAAATATAAACATTGCCTTCAAATGTGCCTCAGTGCCTCAGAATACTGACTGATTAGGCTGCATTTGTTAACATTTCAATGCAGCAACTTCTAATGTTTTAATCTAGGCCGCAGAGCCATCGTTTCCACATTACAGAAATAACACAGCAACACAATTATTGTAAAAAAAAAAGGTGTTTCGAGGGGCTCAGCAGACTCAGGCGCTGTCACTATGATCTGAGGATCGCCAGTTGGAATCCCGATCATGCTACTTACCATGGGCAGCAGGGACCCGAGAGAGCAAAATTGGCTGTGCTCTCTCCTGGCAGGTAAGATGGCACTCTCTGCCTGGCACTAGTAAGTAATATTGGCTGACTCAGGTGACCAGGTGATCCATCAGAACTGGGGATCCTGTGCTTTCCTCCAAGTGCATTGGCTGCCCTGTGGTGACGCATCAGCAGCAGTTGTAAAAGAGGCGGAGCCTGATTCACATGCATTGGAGAAGGCCTATGCTAGTCTGCACCTTTCCAGAGTCAGGGACATTACAAGTGATAGGGTGAGTCAACAAATGGCCAGATAGATTGGCTACCAAACACATTGTGGAGAAAACTGGGTAAAAATTATGAAAGAAAAAATAACATATTTATATAAAAAAAATGAGACTGGGCTACAGAAATAGCCACAATCCATTGTTATTGGTAACCATGTACCAGTTAATACAGAAGAGAAGCCTCAAGGCTTCAAGGTAAAATATGAATGTATTTTTATATGTATTTAATTTGATATACAGTAACTAACTTTTTTAAATGGCAATAATACTTTAGTAATAACTTTATTATTTGTTCTGCCTGAAAATGGCTAAAATCCTAGTGAAGAATCCCAGAGCTGTCTAGATATATTTCAGGCAAAATAGGTAAAGATTCATTTGTTAGGTCTTTAGGAGATAAATATTCAATGGATTAGACTAATTTCATGATCTGCACAGAAGTCCTAAACACATAACTGACTGAATATCAACTGCAGCTGGTTTCAGTCAGATATTAGAGTTTGAAACATCAGGACCTTCATGCCAGGGCTGTTTCCTAAAGCGTCTAAAACTGCTACATACAAACTAAAATATATGTTAATGTCTATTCCAGGCTTCAAATAAAACACATGGAATGTCTTTTACAAGCTTCAAATGTCCATGTATAATCTATAATGGCCAAGTGTTAAGGCTTAGCTTCCCATTACTCTTAGCAAAAACAAGTATAAGTCGAGTACATTTTATTAAGTATACTTAAGTATAATAAAAGTATTTCCCTGAGTGTACTTTTATTTAGCAAGTACACTACAAGTATACTTATTTGGGACTAAATTGGAACATTTTAAGTTCAAGTACATAAAAAGTAAACTGGAAGGATACTCTATAATTTTATAATTTTACTCTAATTATAGAGTATTCTTCCTGTTTACTTTTTATGTACTTGAACTTAAAGTGGGCCAATTTAGTCCCAAATAAGTATACTTGTAGTGTACTTGCTAAATAAAAGTACACTCAAGGAAATACTTTTATTATACTTAAGTATACTTAATAACATGTACTCGACATATACTTGTTTTTGCTAAGAGTAAAACACTATGAGAATTCTCACAGAGATGCTAGCAGAACTTAATATTATCACAGAGAGCTTTTGAATAAAATTTTGACATTTATGACCTTCAAGTCATGATCTGCCACTATTAATATTAACATAAACTATGAAAGTCAATTCACCTGAAGACAATTCAGCAGCTGCAACCTGAGCAAAATACTAGAAATAAGAACCTAGCAAAGCAATAAAGATGTGGAGATGGTGCATTATAAGAGGCTTGATCCTTGTGAGAGTGGTAGCAGTCACTCAAATCTCTTGAGGTGGTTGTACAGGGACTGAACGTATGTAAATACACACATGGGGTCAGGGTTCTGCCCCATCGCCATCATGTCGTCCACCTCAATCAGGCGAATGCAGTCTGCCTTTTCCCTGAGGGAGAGAAAAGAGGTGCTGTCAGCTAATGCACTCCTTGACCAACTGACCAATGTCTTGTACACAGAACTTGACTTCCAAATTTAAACTATCATTAGTGAACACATACGAGGAGACATTGAGCACCCCTGCCACTCACACAGCAGATTCATAACTTAGACTTAAACAAACTTTACTGTAATTTCACATACAGCACAGGATTGAAATACAAACTATATTAATATCAATACATACATAAATATTGTTCTGCTGGCAAGTCTGTACAGTATATACACTCAGTACTTGGTCGAGGCTCCTTTTGCATGAATTACTGCATCAGTGTGGTGTGGCATGGAGGTGATCATCCTGTGGCACTGTTGAGGTGGTATGGAAGCCCAGGTTGCTTTGATAGCGGCCTTCAGCTCATCTGCATTGTTGGGTCTGATGTCTCTCATCTTCCTCTTGACAATAGGTCATAGATGCTCTGTGGGGTTTAGGTCAGGTGAGTTTACTGCCCAGCACAGTGATACTGTGGTTATTAAAGTAGGCCTTGGTACTTTTGGCAGTGTGGGCAGGTGCCAAGTTCTGCTGAATAAATGAAATCCACATCTCCATAAAGCTGGTCAGCAGATGGCTGCGCTGACTTTGGACTTGATTCAACACAGTGGACCAACACCAGAAGATGACATTACTCCTCAAACCATCACTGATATTAAATTTTTGTTTTTCCAAGCTGTTTTTGCAGGGAGGCAACCCTCCTGCCATTTGTTGTATCCCTGGCCCTGCCTCTGTCTCATCCATGTGTCATCTTGTCTCCATGTGCTCTGTTTGTTTACATCTTCCACATGTCTTGTTCCTGTCATGTCTCCACCCCCAGTTATGTCACGTCATTGTACAGTCCTGCCATCTCATTACATGTTAATCATACAGTATGTTGCTATTTATCCTTCGCGTTTGTCTTTGTGAGTTATTGTTTGTCACCACAGTCAAGTTTAGATGTTTGTCACTATGTTTATGTACATCTACATATTGCCACAGCCACAGTCTGCTTGTCTTGTCAGAAAATGACATCAGAACTTTTTCCAGAAATGTTCTCTTTTGGGCACCAAAACAACAGGTTTCATTGTTACAACATCACTGTGTTGGCATGGATACACACTTACTCAGCAGTGGTGAACGCTAAATCAAGGTTGTGTTTGTGATGCGCAGGGTTCAGCTCGTTGTAGTCAAATTCAGAGGGAAAGAAGGAGTGAACCAGAGCACAGAAGGCCATTCCATCAATCCAGCTGGAGGAGAAGTTATGGATATTTATGTGCTGAGAGAGAGAGAGAGAGAGAGAGAGAGAGAGAGAGAGAGAGAGAGAGAGATGTAATCCAATGTAAACACCCAGGAATGCAACACATGAAGTTCAGTCTTTAGAAAAAAACTACATTATATATTTTACGTTATGTCACATTTAGCAAATTAACCAAAATTGTACACTTAAGTTAAATACCATTTTGGAGAAAAATGACTTAAGTTTGTTCCCTGTAAAAATATGTCAATTCTTTTTCTTTTAGATAATCTACAAAATGTAAATTATAAAAATCGTAAATATTTAATTATTTTAACCCAATCCCCTAATGTAATGGTAGCCAATCAACCCATCCATTCATTAGGACTCTCCCAATCATGTCTCTGTAATGTCACTGACTCTAGGAGGGTGAAGGCTAGCACCACTAATCAGCCTCCGCCTCTTTTCCAGCTTTCACAGACACATTTATAGCTGGGTAGCCAGTGCACTCAAAGGAAAGTGATGGATTGCCTGGCAGACACCCGAGCCAGCGGAAATTACTTAGTAGAGAGAGCCATCTACTGACCAAGAGACAGCACAGCCCCAGCTGCAAATGGCAAGCAACATGTCACATCTCAGCATGGCAGTCCTCCTCCCAGCCTCCAGAGGTCACTGTCACCTGAATGCTGACTGACATGCTCACCTGAAAGCTGTTGTGACTCATTACAGCTTTGCTTTATAAGCTCAGTTTACCAGCCAAACTTTGCGAGGTCTTGTTTGTGTTATCATGCCATTCATTTCTATTGTTTCTGCCTTTTCTGTGTTTTTTGGACTTTTGCCTGGACTCTGACTCTGATTTCTGGATTATCCCATTTGGACATATCTGCCTTTGATTATTTTGTGAGAGAACATCACTTAGCTCACTTGAGTACGTCTTTGTCTAGTTTACGTTTTTCTTTTAATAAATACTTGCACTTGGATCCTGGCTTCTGTCAATCATTACATAACAGGGACTCACGATCCTCTGGTCATTGTGTCAGTGCCCTTAGTCCAGGGTTTCCAAACTTAAAAAAAAACTGTGAATACATTCATCACAGCTTATAACATCATCATGTCTTACAGACCTGGTAGCCAATGGTTTTGGATCGGCACCACTCTAACAGAATCTGCTTAATGTTGTTGGCGCTGGATGCATCATAGCTCTGAGTTCGCCTCAGTTTAGGCTTCGACTCTGCACTCTTCAATCTGAGGAAAGAAAGTCCCTTTAAAACATAGTCCTTCAATAGTTTAATAAGCAATGTGTCTTATTTCAATGCCACAAGTCCTGCATGCAATGAGAAAAGTGTCAGGTATCACCGCTGAACCAATAATGTACATTCCCACTATTACGTAGGTGGTATTACATTTGTATATACAGTACATACAGCCAAGTCTTACTTTTCATTTGCTGGTTTTGGAATTGGCTTGGAAAACATGGTCAAAAGCTTGTCTGCATAAAAAGACAGATAACGTAACGTGAGGTACTGTTATCTAAAAAGCGTTAAAAAGGTGTAAGTGCAATACTATTGTAACGCAGTGGTGCTGAAGTAGATGCAGAGGATGCAGTGGTGAAATCCAAACATAAGAGTTTATATAAAAAAACCACAACTGAAACTATACACTGTGATTATGAATGCAAATCAAAGATAACTTTACATGAACAGACACATAGGCACTTATGAACAATCAATGACAGACAAAGACAAGGCAAAGATGAGGGAGCTATATAGCACATGTAAACAAGCTGGGATTAACAAACGGGGCTGTGCGGTAACACAAGACAGGTGTGACCACTAATGACAATGAAGAAAAACACAAGCATAAGAGCCGTGGCAGGGCAGCCGTGGCAGGGCAGCAGCGGAAGAGGGGCGTGACAGCTGTGTAGTATCAATATGGAGCATGAAGAATATGAAGTTACCTGCAGAGCCAGGCATATTGATCTTTTGACTAGATGTCCATGGCTTCACGGCAGACACTAGAAATAAAAAGCAAAGTTAGAGCAAGACAGCGGAAAAGAAATGATACAAGACATTTGAATATATTTAACTCACCAGGTCTGCTGGGAGAATCTGTGGTTGGTTTAACAGCTGTGGTGTCTGATGATGACTGACTGAAAAGCAAAGGGTTAAAATGTGGTGTAGAACTAAGTTGTGCTTGCGTGAGGTTGCTTGGTCTGCTGAAGGTCTTGGGGCTTTGTGGGATTTTGTAATCTTGTGAGATGTGAGTGCCAGTCAGCTGCGGTGTTGAGATGGATGTATACTGGCTGTTGATCAATGACTTCACTTCCTGTGACATTATGGAGCTCCCTGAGAGGACAAGAGGTTAAGAAAAGTGGTGTAATGTAAACACCAGAAGATGCACAGTAGCTTAAGTTTTGCCATATTAGCCTGTTAAATACTGAGTAGTAAGTACTGTGTACTGAGTGCTACGGTTAGCAAAACAAGATAATGAGGATGCAAGCTAGGTCATGCTCAAAAATCAAAAATATTTTCGCAGTTCATTAACCATTATATAAATAATCACAGTTAAGGATTAAACTGGTTATTAAAAGCTGCTAACTCGGTTGATTAGCATGCTAGCAATCCTTACTTTGCAGCTAATATTAAGTTGTACTGTATTTACATCAAATAGTTGAATTGCAATTCTATTAAGTAATTGCGACAGACCTAGTGGTAGCATCACATTCAAAAGGCATAGATGAATATTTTTTGATATAGATGAGAATTCAGACTTTTAACCCAAGTAACCCATTAGCAGAATTGTGCCCTCTTTTTGGAAAGGCAAACCCATATGCTAGGAAACCTTTTCTAGGTTTGATGACATTGTTAATAATGGTGCTTCATAAGAATGAAAAACTTTTTTTTGTTTGTTTCTGTGTTTGGAAGAAACTTGGAGAAATTTCACAAGCAATACCATGTGCCTATGTCCAGTTGCCAGATTATTAGGTACACTTGTCCAGGTTGACAAAGGTGCAGCCTTTGGACATTACATCTTTAATTTGCCTTACATACAATGTGTAGAATTCATTGTGCAGGGATGTTACTCCATGGAAATGACTGCATGTCTACTTAAACCACCATTCATTAATGGACCAATTCTGATGCTCATCAGCACACTAGAGGCAGATGACCAAATGTGTGAAAATGGGAGGTGTGCCTAATAAACTGGCAATATGGGGCCAAAAAAAAAAAAGGTTTTACTCACCAGGTTTAACATGGAGGTCAGAGATTTGAGGGTATGTGTTAGTACTGGGTGGTGGTTGTCCAAAAACCTTGGACTTTAGTGGAGGGGAGGGGTTAGGGAGAGCAGGGCTGGGATTGGATGATCTCCTGATGGGCTTAGGGCTCATGCGAGTCATAGAAGTGACAGGAGGTTGGGGTGTTGCTGTGGTTATGGACACATGGTTATGATGACCATCTACTACTGAACTCACTTCCTGTGACACTGAGGAGTAAGCTGAAGAATATCCAGAATATTCTAACAAGATAAAGGAAGAAGCAAGGATGGAGTGTCAGTTATGGATGACAGAATGTTTCTGCTGTGCTTTGTGTAAGAGTAGGAGTAGTACATAACTCACCACTTTCACAGGGCGATTCTGCTCGTCTAGATACTGAATTTAGCTGTGGCTGTGAGAAGACATGAGGCCTACCTTGTGCCTTAAGGTCCTGTGATCCTGGTGGGACATCTGGTTGAACTAAATGAAATAATTTAATATTTGAGGTCTACTTTTTTGGAGGTGTTGCATGATTTAGCATAGATCTACACATACACATTAACATATTCATTAATTTTGGAAAACAGTAATGAAAATGAAAAAGGAAGAAAATTATTTCATTCAGACAGTATGAACCCAAAATCTTTCATGTTTTGTTTGCTAAACTTCATTTAATTTGTTAATATACAACAAATGTATCATTTATATTAACAAATGTTACATATTTGTTGCATTGTAATATGTGCAGCATGTGGTTTTGCATTGTATTGTTGACAAATGCATGGGAAAGATGTCTTTAATATGGCATATGTTGTCTAAATTATTTTCTGCATTAAAGCTACCATCACAGAAGTATATATTACATTTTCCAAGAGCACTGACACAACCACATACCATGAAAAACTCAGGCTTTTGGACTTAATAACAGTCTGTATTGTCCTGCTCATCTTGGCTTCCATTTCTTCCAAAGAAGATCACTTCACTACATGATGGTCCATCCCAGATGTCTTCAAGCCTAGAGAAGTTCATGCTGCTTCTGAACATTGGCTTTTTTTTGGCCAGTGGCATTTGCTAAAGTAACTATATTATAGCACTTGGCATAGGTTTGCCATAGTAATCCCTTGCCCATGCAGTTATTTCAGCTATTGATGGTTCTTCAGTGATGGTGGGGCTCAGGTACTAGCCCTAATTTGTAAGTATGAACATATAATAACAAATAAAATTAAGCTGACCAGACAAAGCATTAAATATCCTGGGTCCATACTGTCTATAAAGAAATGAACATCAAAGTAAATGTAAGATGTTTTTGAGCATCACCTATCTGAGCAGGTGCAGAAGATAATGTTGTGTTGTGATTGGCTGGTCTCCTCTGAGGTCTGGGACTCATGTAGGTAATAGCAGATGAAGCAAGCTGGACAGAAGTTGCATGCTGACTGTTTACTGATGACTTCACTTCCTGAGACATGGAAGAATACGTTGACGAGTAACCAGAGTACTCTGAGTGAATATAAATACTGAATTAAAATCAGAGAGAATGTTGAATCTTGAACATTAGTAATGTTTCCAGCTGTAATACTGATGGGAAATTCCTAACAGTGGTGTAAGATGTGCATTTGATTTACCACTTCCAGATGGTGACTCTGCTCGTCTTAGAGAACCACTGGACAGCTGAGGCTGTGAGAAAGTACGAGAGACTGCAGGCTGGCTGCCCATAGAACACCTCCCTTCCTTTTGAGCTGTAGAAGAATCTAATTGGATAAGACAGCAGGGGATCATAAAAAATCTGTGAAACCTTTAACATCCTCACCAAAAAAGAAGAAATTTAATTATTCATTTTTTGGGGTGGGACGGGATGGGGTAGGAGGTGGGAGGCAATAATAAAAACAGCATTAATGGTTTTTCAGCATCTGTTCCAGTTTATTCCTTGTGGTGGCAACAAAGCTGATGGTTTACATTCAGACAAAAAATATTGCATTTCTGACCTCTAGTGGATGTTTTTGAGCCTAACATACCTCTACTGATTCATAGAGATGGCACAATCACATTGCGTTAAGCTCAACACCTTCTTTAATAAGATTTAGTGACTTAAATGTGCTCTACCAAATGGTTGAGCAGAATGTTAAATGTTTAAAACAGTAAATGTACTTACACTGAGCTGTCGTTGGTGCTGAATACAGTATTCCATTGAGCTGGGAAGTTATGTTTGAAGACTGTGCAGAGTTTAGATCGGCTGTGGAGAGCTGAAGAACAGACTGGGCACGACTAAGGTTGGAATTTTGGCCCGGTTTGTAAGTCATCAGTCTTCTGGGTATTTGAGGGCTTATTCGTGTCATGGAGGAGACTGGAGACTGAGGAGTTGCCATGGTGGGAGATTCTTGATAAGCATTACTGCTGGGAAATGTTATTTTTTCTGGGTTTGAAGACAAATCTGAAGGCCAAAATAGGATGAAGACAATATTTACAGTTATATGTATTATACAGTTCATGAAATAATTGACAATGTACACTGTACAGTGGAACCTCGGTTATCATTTGCCCTGGTTATCGTACAATTCGGTTATCATTGACTTTTTTATTGAGTGTGCAAGAAACAGACCTCTCTGGACACATTTCCATATGCCAAGATGATGTCACGAGACTATACCCAGACTTATGAGTAGAATCAAGCACAGAGCAGACAGAAGCTAAAGAGCTTTACAAAAAACAAAGCAAAAAACAAAAGGCTCGAGAAGCACCCAAATAATAACGCTCAAAAGAAACTAAAAAACTAAAACACATCACACTAAAGCGACGCCGCACAGCACTACCACCTGAAAACAGGTACAAAAACAAATCGTGTCTAAGAACCCTGAGAACAGGTGTACAAAACAAAGGCTGCAGCTGGACCACGCTGGCACTCTCTAAATCAGAGCGTAAACCTGTAAGAGTGATGTTAAATGTTCATTCATCCATTTCATTAGTCTTTTGTATTTATTTCTCATTGTGTTCTGTATGTAAAACTATAGTTATTCTATATAAAATGTATTTGGTCATATTTTGGAGTGTCTGGAACAAATTAATTGGGATTTACATTATTTCTTATGAGACATATTGCTTCAGTTATCGTTTGTTTTGATTATCATCAGCCACTGTAGACCAGATTAATCCGTATAGAGGAGCTGATGGTACAGTCACTCTTCAGCTTTTATACAGTGGAGAAGTCCTGCAGCTTCAGAGGTGTGTGTGTGTGTGTGTGTGTGTGTGTGTGTGTGTGTTTATATCTTTAATTGTCCTTGGCTGGTGACACTGACACTCCTGTTGGTGAATAATTACAGGCTATAGGCAAAGTCTTAATGATGAAAACCGAGGTTCCACTGTATTGCATTTCAACTCACCAGGCTTAGCATTGGTATATGATGGTGAAGATGAGGCTAATTGTCCAAACAGTGCTTTCTGTGTGGTAATAGGGGATGTGGCAGGATTTAAACTAGTTATTCCAGCCTGTGCAGAGTTGAAGTTAGAAGTAATAGACAGTGTGGGGTTCAGGCTGGAGGAAAGAGACACGGCTGGGTTGAAGTTGACTGATTTACTCTGAGATTTTGGGTTCATGTAAACATTTAAATTTGGTGCAGGCCTTGAGTCAGGAACTTGAGAAGCTTCCATTTCATAAGATGTACTTGTAGACTGCTTCATTTTTTCTGAATCAGGGATGCTCACTGTTGAAGAAAAGAGAAAAAAATCCCAGTTACAATGTTAGCATGTACTATATTCACATAACAATCCAGGAGTAAGTACTGGTTTGAAGGACTCACTGGGTCTATAGTTCAACCCAAGAGTTGGTGTAGATGCTGATTTGAATGGAGTAGGGCTTTGGTTTGTTGATCTCAAAGACTTTGGGCTCATAGGAACAGTCATATTGCCTACAGGTTGTTGAAGTGTTCTCGTAGTATCTACCTGTTGAGTTGTTGATTTGGCTGCTTGAGAATGAAGAAGAAATTAAATAATGTAAGACCATGGGCAACAATAACAAATTATTACTGTCAAATCAACTGTCTCAACTGTTTTCAACATTTGCATCATTTGAGCATTATTTGAGCACTGTAGCTGCTCTTTAAAAGATGAATGGATCTATTGAAAAGGCCCAAAATTCTTTGGAATAACACATTGTTACATTAGGTTACATGAGAAGTTGAGGAAGATTTTTAGGGATGCACTGGCTTTTCATTTATATAAATGATTATAAAACTAGTAACTAAACTATTTCCAAAAATAAGTCATGTAGTTAGTCAGAACTGAATGTTTGTATTTTAATACGCTGGATTGACATCATTGGATTTAATAGCATGAGTTTAATTGATTATTCAGGATAATAATATATGAATATGCATGAAGATGCTACATTACAAGCTGTTACATTATTACTAATATTGAATAAAATTATAATTTTTTGTAAGTAAAATGGATGTTTTGTGTGTTTAATGTGTGTGTCATTGGCTACAGACACTGTAACACTTCACATTTCTTCTGGTAATTGTAAAACAGTCCCTAACACTGCAGCCGCCGGAGCACAAACACAAAGCTAAGCGGCTGTATTTTGGCTTCATTATAACAAATGTAGTTTAGTAAAGGTTGTGTTGGTAGTTTGTTGTCATCTATCCTTTCAGCACCAAACTGTAACTGTGCTAGTGAATCTGTTTTGTTGGTGAGGAAAAACACAATTTTGAATGTCCAAAAACTTCAATTTTTGGTATATATTATTCGGATTTTCATTTGTTAATAACAAATAATGTTATTTGCTGAATATTCGGTGCATCCCTAAAGATTTTGTCTTCTCCTGTAAAGCTTCTTGAGTGGAGAAATTAGAGTTGACAATCAAAAAATTATGGAAAGAAAGATATTTTAATCACCATCTCTAAAGGATGATTCCAGACTTGTGGAAAAAGGAGTCACATGGAGGCTGTTGACAGATGTATTGGTTTCAGAAGCTGATTGGCCAAAATATGTTGACTGTCTCACAGCAAGAGGTGAAAGTTTAAATGCTGTTTCATTTACAGCAGGTGTAGATGTTGATTTGAATGGAGTGGGGCTTTTGTTGGTGGATCTCATCGTTTTAGGGCTCATGGGTACAGTTGTACTGCTGACGGGCTGTGATGGTATTGTCATAGTTATCAAGTCTGACTGAATGTTGACTGCTGACCTGAGAACCTGTGATGACAGTAAACGCTCTAGGAGAAACAGAAGTGGGATTCAGAATAGTGAAATTCAATCTTATTTCCAAAAAAAGAGAAAATGAGGAACGAACTAGCTCACCAGTTCTAAATGAGGAGTCGTGCAGTTTGTTGGTGGCACCATCAGACATTTTCAGGGAGAAAGGGGCATTTACAGATGCTGTATTTGAGGCTGGATCCTTAAACGTAGCCTGTCTCACACCATGAGCAGCACTTTGATTGGTTGATTGTACATCTTTAGGTTGCATTGCAGGGCGGTTTTCCCAACAGTTGACCATTGACTTCACTTCCTGTGACTCCAGAGTGTTTTCTGTTTGATGTAAGTTGAACAGGATGAGATGGGAGGATATCATTGGCAACTAGAGAAAGAAGTGATGGCATTAAATAGGTGTCACACTTGCCATTGGTGAAGGAAAACTTTTCCGAAACTGCTGTTGCTGTGTTTTCAGATGCTGACTGCGTTCGCTGTAGCTTTGAATTGAGGCTGTTTGGTATCCCTGAGAACCTGTGGATAATAGGAGCAGTCATATCACTAATTGATTGCTCTGCTGCCTTGATGGCTTTTTGTGACTGCTGGCTGGTGATCTCAGACCTCACTTCCAGTCCATCTGGAAGAGAAAAAGAAGACTTGTCAAAGAAAATCTGAACAAGACAGTTTTCACTGAAGTCAAGTAAACAGAATTAAGAACTGTAGTTTGTGTGGTGTGCAGCAGATGGCGATACCAGCAGTTGACTGCCTAAACTGTCCTGGTGGTGGTATTGTCTTGTTAAGGCTAGAACACAGGTTGGTTTGTGTCCTCCAAGTCTTCAGAGATCTAGGGCTTAATGGACTACTCTTAACATCTCCAGATGTCTGAGGGTCTGCAGCTGAACTAGTGGACAGAGTTTGAATGTTGCTTGATGATTTTTCATGTGTATCTGAAACAGAAACATGACATTTAGTGGTTTTAGAGCAGAACAGCAACAGCAGAAATATAGGTTTCCATTAGGGATGCACCGAAATGAAACTTTTGGGTGAATGTTGAATCCCAAACATGGTTTTTGGCAGTGTTTAAGTTTTTGTGTCTGGGATTTTAAAGAAAAAGCTATTTCTAAACTGCAATTTAAACATGCAGTATTTATTAAACACTGAACATTTTTAACATCCCAGCAGATCAGATGGGGTGTTACTGTGATTTAATCACCAAAAATACTTTTATAAAATTGCGGTAATGCACAGCCTGTCCATATAATGACCATATATATATATTTATACAGAGGGAGAGAGAGAGAGAGAGAGAGAGAGAGAGAGCGAGAGAGAGAGAGCATATTAAACACAGTAGCTCTGTTCTTGTCTTGATTCTTTCGGGAGTTATGTTTGGTTGTACGGTTGAGAACCAGAAAAGGGTAACATTAAAAACCTCATTGTTCATGCCCGAGTGGTTCAGCGGACTGGTCGTCCCAGTCATGCTGCTTGCCATCGGCAGTGGTGATGCCCTCTCTTGGGTTGGATAAGATGGCACTCTCTCCCCAGTACTACTAAGTAATGTTGGCTGGCTCGGGCATCTGCTAGGTGATCCATCTGAACGTTGACTGCCTGGTGGCGATGTATCAGCAGCAGTTAGAAAAGAGGCGGAGCTTGACTTCACATGCATTGGAGGAAGCCTGTGTTAGTCTGCACCCTGCTAGAGTCAGAGACATTACAAGTGATGGGGACAGTCAACGAATGGGCGAGCTGATTGGCTACCAAACACACTGAGGAAAAAATTGAGTTTAATATAAATTATTCTATCTTTTCACTTATTCGTCCAAAAGTGTTTGTTTTTGCCATTTTTGGCCAAATAATTTTGGTTGGTGAATATTCGGTGCATCCCTAGTTTCTAGTGGTGGGTTCAGGAATAAACATTATGACTGTCATTGACATCTGTTGATAACTCACCAGTTTTCAAAGGAGAATCTATGCCTGCATTGCTTGTGTGAATATCTGAAACTGGCTGGTTAAATGGTACTGGCATGGGTGAGTCCACATTTGTGGTTGACCATGCATGGCTTAGGTTGGACGTGGTAGTCTGGACATCTGCACTCCTCCGTGTTTTAGATGTCTTGTGAACAGACAGATCTCTTGCTCTGCTCATAGCAGTTACTGGGCGCTGTCTGCTAGTCATAGCTATAGATGTCACATGTTGACTGGCTACTGATGACATCACTTCCTGTGACACTGAAGAGTACCCAGAATATCCAGAGTATCCAGAATATTCTTCACAGAAGTAAACAAAGTGCATTAAAACACAGATCTGCATGGCGCAAAAGAGCAGAAACAGAAATTGAACTGGCATGTTCACCCACCACTTCCTAAAGGTGATTCAGGTCTTGGCATTGTGGTAAGAGGTAGTTCAGAGGATGTCGTAGTCAGAGAGTCTGCAAGCTTGCCACTGAGCAGTGGCACCACTTCTTCTGGTTCTTCAGATGAGTCTGATTGGACAAAAGAGCACATTGTTAGTCTTTATTGAATCACTCAATGAGTCAAACTGCATGCAGTTACCTAGCTCTTCAGGTTTATTCTCCAGTCCAGCTGAAGTTAAAGGATCTTCATCTTCATCCTCCTCCTCCTCTTCATCATCATCTTCCCTGCCCATCAGCTTTGAGAAACAGAGAGATCTTTTGAGGTCAATTCACCCAGTAACAACACTGTGAAATCTAGTAAAGAAGGTTACAAAGACGTACCAAAAAAATAGACGTACTATTAACTTGAATAGTTAATAGAAATTGACTATTAAATTGAATAGGCTTGAATAGCATCTAGAGGGGGAAGGGGGGGATGCCATATTGTTGGCATTTGCAACGCAAACTGCTACCAGAGCAGCGGATTAGAGATGGAAGGCGAGGCAGTGCTCCCGCTAAAACTCCGCACCCTCTGTTGGGGTGACGCCCCTTTTGCCGGGAGCGTGCAGCCAGACCGTGTTTACGCTACATTAGTCAGATATCAAAACAAGCCACTTACTGAAAAAACTGCCAATAATCCCCTCCGACCCCCCAAGTGGCTGTTAGTACAACTTCCTGCAGAATCAGACACTTCTCAACACACCAAAGGAATTAAATCTTCAGTCAAGGAAGTAAAATAAACTAAGCTGTATTAGTGTTAGCGGCTGTGACGAGTCACGTCCACAACAGTCAGAATGAGCTGTCGGTCAACTCAACCAAGTTGTCAATCTCCACACCCCTTTAAATATATTCGTGAATAACTTTATAGAACACATTTATTGTAAAGAAAAACACGAAGGGGTTAATTAGTAGGTACAGTTTGTGAAATTAACAACACAGCTGACACTGAATGAGGAAAAAAATGTCAAAGTTTCCCATTCAATATAACGGTTGTGGGCAGGGTTTAAAATTGTACTTTAACAAGCCACTAGAGGGCATCAGAGACATTTTGGCCTCACTTTTCTACTACTGTCGCTGTGTCGAGTTCGTAAATACAGTCTATAAAACTAATCAGTGTCTATATAGTTAGTTAAGTAGGGTTCTAATTGTCATCTGCCATTATAAGACAGTGATGACATCACTTAGCCCCGCCCACTGCACTCAACTAATGTTTATTTACTTCAGCTGTCAAAAGCTGTGGCTTGCACACGTTGCATTGTGGGATTGCCTTAACAACTAAGGAAGCATTCTGTGCTCCCTCAATATTCAGACATCTTAAAATGACCTAATAGTAAAGTGACATAACAGTTATGCCTTTGTAAAAATTGTGATGTAAAATGTCTATGACACAGACCCTTTGTTTCTAATAGCATGCTCATGCCCCTAGAGGACATTAAAGGCACAGTATGTAATATTTCGGGTTATCTTTTAGCAGAATTTAATATAATCACTAATAAAAATTATTAAAAACACATCTAATCATTATAAACTAAGAAGTCATTTGATTATTTTACCTTAGAATAAGCTGTTTATATCTCCATTGGTCGCGGGTCGAACACCAACTGAGGCTGCCATGTTGCATCGCCATGTTTCTACAGTAGTTCGAAAAGGACAAAGGAGGCTAGCAAAAACCGTTTGTGTTGTAATGACGAATTGGTCACTCAAATTCGATGGCGCTGTAGCTTTGTTTTACTGTTGGCTGACATAAAACAGGAGAAGAAGAGGAAATAAACATATACCTCAATAAGAAGAAATACACGGAGGAGAAGCAAGAATAAAGGTTTTTTGGTTTATTTGTTAAGATGGCGTAACATTCATGCTAGTCAAGAAGAGAAAACAACTTCAATCGTCAAAGAAAAGAAAACATGAAACTTAGCTTCATATTTGTGTGCGCAGTGTTTTCCCCCCATTCCACCTTAAATGGTGCTGCAGGACATTGTAGCGCAGGGATATTCATTGCGGGGCTCCCGAGCCACATGCGGCTCGCCGTGCTTTATTGGTGCTCTCGTGACCAATTACAAAAGTACGCCAGCACAGCCAAAGTATTTTTAAAGTATGCTGCAGAGACATATAATGTCAACACTCCAAGCACTTGCCTTGTACAGTATTTCTCATTAAAGTTGGTTCCAAATGGGGGATACTGTGGAACCTGGCAACACAGGCACTGTTTCCAACAGCACGCTGCACGAGACAGCAGAGCACAGTTGCCAGGTTCGCGGTTTTCACGCTAAATTGGGCTTGTTTGAAAATTCAGGGGTTAGGGGGTTTTTTGCGTTTTTTGGGGCTACTTTAAAAAATTGCCGCGGCCGCCAAAGACAACAAAAAGTGGGTATTGCCTTGGATGTTACGTGAATAAGAACATAAGGACAACTAAAGGAAGGCAGTCATATAAAAAGTTTGAAATGGAGGAGCCCTTAAAAGTCACCAAAAAAAGATGAAAACAGAAAATGGCAGGTAAAATTGTGTACGCATGAGCTTGAGTGAAATTAAATAACAGATGGAAAGAACTGACCAAAAGTTCATAATAGCTCTTCATGTAACCAGAAATCACAAGGTCATGAATAAAAGAGGACCAGAGGAGAGAAGAGAGTTCAGGAGGGGCAAGAACAGAAATAAGTACGTGGGTTTTGTTTCTGTTTTGCTAATTATGGTACTATTAAATGTTCTTGACTGGGATATAAAACTTATAAAAGAACTAATAAAACACTCATGTTACCATATTATTAATGACTTTAAGATAAATAGCAATAATCATAATAAATCCCTTATAAACAAAATACTAAGTTGTACACTCGTACACAGTTGTTTTTCCATTCGCTTCAAACGTGTGACAGACTGGGCTAGTTTAAGCTTATAAGGGCGAGTTTTAGATTGACTTTAGGCTGGATATTTTTGTTGGACCTGGCAACCCTGCAGCAGAGTGTCTACACGGCAGCAGCGATTCTATAAGCCACCTAGTTAATAGGTGGGTTGTTTATTTTTTTCCATTATTTGAGTGACATGGGGTGATATTGTGGCTCTCGACTTGACTTTGATCTGTCAGTATGGCTCTTTTGAAAAAAATAGTGAGGATCACTGTTGTAGCGCATCGGAGCTGAACACTACTGCAGCATTTAAGGTGGAACGGGAGATTCGTAGTTGCGCGCTAGTTCGCGAGCTTAGCTAATATGAGCTCGCTGTGTGAACTTATATGAGCTTATCGGCTGAAGTGCCTTCTTCAGAGCATGGCAAGCTTACCTTGACTAAATGTGTATCCTGCCTGCATTATCTGTCTACAGTGAAGCAGTTTGATGTGTTTACTTTGTTACTTTGCACATAAAACAGCTAACGTTTACAATATTACTACTGAAGTGTAGAAAATGTTTCGTCTGCATTGTAGCTATGATCATTTTACATATTACATTTCATACATTTCTAATTAAAATTAATCTCACCACTTGACATATCACTAGCTCTAAAGCTGCTATTAGACATCGCATTCAGGAGTATCAAAGATATATGACATCTTACGGCCACCGTAGATATTCCTTCGTGTTTGGAAGGGAAGGGCTGTGGAAAAAGTCTTCAGTTGGTTGCAATATGGAAACTAAACTAAACTACATACTGTGCCTTTAATAGAACTGCAGCACAACAGTACAGTTATGTTTGGTCTATTTTTGCCTCATAACTTGAACCACACTAAGATACTATTACATACTCTACGTACATTTATTTTTTAAATGTTTAATTAAATTGTGGATACTTCTAAATAGACTTAGCCTATTTTTTGAGTAAGAGATCTTCTAGCAGTTGCCTGTGAACATTTTATATAGGGGCCCACTGGGACAAGTCAAGAAGTTGATATTGTGATTGAGTAGTTGAGTTGATGAGTCTGTGTATTCTAGGTCATGTACATTTAAATAATATTCTAAGATGGATACAAGTATAAATACATGTGTGTGCCTATTTATACGGATGGCATGTAATGTTATATTCCTGATATTTATAGAACCATGTGGAGTATTTCCTCTCTGGTACTTAACTTATAACTTCAGACGGACTATTAAAATATGTAGTGCCAAGTGTATTATTTTAATATGATAAACATACATTTTTTTAAAAGCTTGTGAGTTATCAGAACTGCACAGCCATGTGTTGTGTGGTGGTGGTGGGTGATGGTGGTGGTTGGGAACAGCTGCTCGTGCCCCTGTAAGAGAGATAGGATACAGCAACCCAAACGGAAACTTCAGAGTGTGACAAGCTCAGTGGAACTCCCCCTCATACGTGCTAAAGAAAGACTCATATTATTAAGCAGCAGTCAGAAGTTTGTTTTCTTATTCTTTTACAGAATTTCAATGACCTCCTCACCAGAAAGTGTTTTCAGTTTATTTTTATTTATTTTATTTTTATAAAATTAACATTTTATTCAATATTTCATGAGTCCTGTTAACAATCATTTATCAGAAGATTTAATGGTTCTCTTAGAATTTTATCAGAATATTTAAATTTACAGCATTTGGCAGACGTTTTTACCCAGAGTGACGTAGAACAGTGATTTGTTTACATTAAGAGACTTATCTCAGCTAGTACAGACAGGTTAGAGTCCAAACTACTCTTCAGTTCAGATCCTGTTAGAACTAAGCCATAACTAATACCTAGAAAGAAGGAAAGATACACAATTATACACAATATAAGAGCTTTACAGCATTATAATAAGTGTTTTAAACTAGTGCTGCTTAAGTGCTCCACAAAGAGATGCTCTTCAGTCTGTGTTTGAAGACTGTGAGGGACTCTGCTGTTTGAACAGTCAGTGGGAGTTTGTTTCAACACCTGGGTGCCAAGACAGAGAAGAGTCTTGATGCCAGTCTTTCACATGAAGGATGGCGGGTCAAGCCGAGCCATACTAGAAGCTGGAAGTGTTCCAGGTTTGATTCGAGACTTGACCATTGCCATTAGGTAGTAGGGATGGGGGGATTCACCGATTCACATCGGTGGTTCGGCACACGTGTCTGCGATGCGACTGCACTGGTAGATTCAAGGTGCATCGGGTTTAATTTGTGGGCGAATTTACTGTGCATCGCCTCTAGCCTTTTTGCATTGGCAAATACCCTGGTTAAATCGGGTGTTTTGTTTTCCAGTATCTATTCCTTATTCTAGGTCGCTGGTTCGATCCCCAGACAGGACATGACTGAAGTGTCCTTGAGTAAGGCATCTAACCCCCTAACTGCTCCCCGGGCGCCGGTGGATAAGGGCTGCCCACCGCTTCGGGCACAAATTGTCACAGCCTAGTGTGTTCACTAGTGTGTGTGTGTGTGTGTTTCACTGCACGAATCGGTTAAATGCGGAGGTCAAATTCCGTTGTGTGAAAAATCACATTGGCTAAATTGGTTGATCTTAATCTTAATCTTATTCTAGTATTTTCCGAGGCAACATATTTTTTTTATTGATTTATTTTTTTCCGAGGCAACATAAATGCACCATCGTGTCCTCAGACACTCACACAAACACACAGACGTACACAACAAAGATGGAGGGGAACGAAAGCATTAGCAATGACAACGAGATAATTAATGCACCAAAAAGACACACAAATCAAACGTGTGGCAATATTTTGGGTTTTTTAAGCGAGGTGGTCAACTTGACAAGGCGCACACAATCTGCAAACAATGCCATGAGGCTATCAAATATGTTAGTAGCACTTTAGTAGTCATTTTTATTCTTTGTAAAATGGAATTACAGCCATTTATGTTCACTACTCAGTCAACTACCTGAAACCTTGTGTAGCAGATAAGTCAAGCAGACAGTAGTATGTGGTGCAGATCATAATTGTCACTATGCACATTGTAAATACTGTACTTCTGAAAACTGTTCATCTTATGTTTTATACATTTTGTATAAGTATAGACGGAGAATATAACTGAATAATTCAATTGAATAAATTTTAATTCTCTGTCTGAATATACTGAATTATGCATTTTTTATATATTATGTATTGGTTTTGTTCCATTGAAAACAACCAGATTCACACATCCCTCAAATTGTTACAGAGAGTAAAGCAGAATTGTGCTATTATTGAGTTAAGAAAACTGATGTATTAGGCTAATACACCCTCAAACCTCAACTAACTGTATCTAATGATCACTTATTAATCCGAATCCTCTTATAATTAAGTCATATCGTTATCAAATCATTTTTGAATTGCATCATATCATGAACAGCAGTGATTTGTATCGCATCGTATCGACAAGGCGTTTCAGAGTATCGCAATTATATCGTATCAGTGGCAGTGTATCGAGATGCGTATTGAATCGACCTTAGTGGTCAAGATATACATCCTTATTAGGTAGAGAGGGGCTGATCCAGGCTTTGCTTTGTCGGCAAGCATCAAGGTTTTGAATCTAATGCAAACAGCCAGTGAAGTGAACACAGCAGAGGAGTGACGTGAGAGAACTTGGGCTGATTGAAGACCAGCTGAGCAGCTGCATTCTGGATCAGCTGCAGGGGCCTGATGGCTCGCATAGGAGGACCAGCCAGGAGTGAGTTGTAGTAGTCAAGTCTTGAGATGACGAGAGACTGGACAAGCATGTGGTGGTGGTGTGCAAGTGTGTGTTAAGAGTGTTGACACAGCAGAGCTGCTGATGTTTTGAAACAACTCAGTGTTACAGCTGGTGCACCCACCAGCCAACAGCACCAAAGAAGACCAGCTAGAAGACTAGAAGACAAACTGTGCAGAGCTACTGTGTACTGTCTCTGACTTTTCATCTAATAACATGTCTAATAATAATCTAATAATATATATAAAGTGATGAATGTGTTGAAATGTTGTCAGTTATTGCAGTGTTACAGTGCTGCCATATTGCCCACCCTTTTTGGGAAAAGAGAATCAGCTCCTCTAAAAATATATGAGGCTTTTTAGGGGTAGCTAAAGAAAGAAAGCAAGATCTGTAAGGCCGATCGCTTGACATCTGTCCCACATAACATTGAAGACTGAGAATCAGGGTGAGTTTCACAGCACATTCCATTGTGAAACCACACCATGTTTAAGAAATGGTTGTTCATTTATTACCCAGTTATAACCAGTTATACCCAAGTCAGACCTCATTTGATTTAATTTGACACTCGTGACTGACTGTTTGGCCTGAAAACATAAATACCATTAGGATCATGGACAGGTTTCTGTCATAAATCAACCAATATCATAGCTTCTCTACAGCATGAGCCACATTCAGAGGTGTTTGCAAGATGTGTGTTATAACTGTGTACTTGACATTATGCTAATGAGACCATTAACAGCATGCACCACATCAAATCTTAACAAGAGAAACCTCAAATCTAGTCTAAATTTGACATTTTTGTCATTTTGATAATGTTGTTACTATGACAAATAATGGTATTAAGTACAATTACAATTACAAGTAATGAGATAATTTTACTTAATAAGCTTAGTTAAAGAGTGTAAAATTTCTATTTATTAGTTTAATAGCTGTAAATAAGTCTACAGTACTTTTTTCCAACCATGAAGTTAATGGACTGGATCAAGTTAAAAATTAAAATACAGTAATCAGATACACTAAATTACATTTTGAGTAAGTTCAGTAATATATATTTTTTATTTTTACTCGATTTTCACCCCAATATGTTTGGTAGCCAATCGACCCGCCCATTTGTTGACTCTCCCCATCACTTGTAATGTCTCTGACACTAGGAGACTGCAGACTAACACAGGCCTCCTCTGATGTTGTGAAGTCAAGCTCCGCCTCTTTTCCAACTGCTGCTGATACATCACCACCAGGCAGCCAATGCGCTTGGAGGAAAGCACAGGATCCCTGAGCCAGTCAACACTACTTAGTAGTGCTGTGGAGAGAGTGCCATCTTACCTGCCCAGAGCAAATTTTGCTCTCCTGGGCCCCAGCTGACGATGGCAAGCAGCATGATCGAACACGCAATCCTCAGATCTTCTACAGGATGTTTCTCGCCCTTATTTCATGCAAGTTCTCCACAGCAAGTGGACCAGACTGAACATTGAAATGGCTGCATGTACCAGTAACAACTTACATTAGCTTGATAACTGATATCCATAATAATGGTGGATGCAGTAGTGGAACTTCTGGAGGAGGTAGATACCGAATCCACACACACAGATCCTGGAGCCGAACATGTGCTGGCCTGGTCATCCATTCCCCCATCGCCCATGGGAGATGCTGACCCTGGGCTGCAGCTTAGACCCCCTTGGCTCTGGGCTTGGGCTTGTACTTGGTTTGTCTGGACAGACTGAAGGTCATCATTGCTCTTCTTGGAAAGGGAACTTGCCTGGATCTGTATCCCAGGCATGACCTCCACCAGACGAGCAAGAGCCTCTAGTCTCTCTTTGAGCTGCTGGTTCTCCTCCTGGAGCTTGGCAACCGTGCTGGCCAAGGGTTCCGCATCCTTGCAAGGCTCATCCAGGCGCTGTTCCACAGCCCTCTTGAATGTAGCAATGTCAACATGGAGCTCACGTACAACCAGGCGTAATGCCCGCTCGAATCGAGCCAGCAGAGCATGGCCATCCTCACCCGATCCACCAGCAGCTGTGGCCGGGCCAAGCTCCATTATGCCAAAGCCCAGGAGGGAAGTGTGCGTAGATGTGAAGGAGTGTTATCTGTTGACCCGCCAGCGGGTAAGTGAGCTCTGAGTACTAGGATTAGTCTCTTCTATTACCTCCTCAACCCCCTCCAGAAGCAGAAGCAAAGTCACCAAAGAAAGGGGTGGAGGGGGCAGCTTGGTTTTCAGATCCATGCAAGTGGACTAATTTTAGAGTAGGTGTGCTGTCTGACTGCTGGTACTCTTCCTTGAGGGAGTACAGACATTTGAAGCATGCAGTGAGACACAAATTAGAATCTCTTTATATCAACATGTCTATGTGTGAATAGATCAAGTCTTAGTCTCTTAGGCTGTGTTCAGACTGCAGGCAAATCACATTTATTTCTCAAATCAGATCTGCTGAGATGACTGTTCACACTGTTATTAGTAAGTGATCAGATTGGATTTGCCCGTCCAGACATCACTAGTGTATCTGCTTAGGTTGTGGTAACAACGTAGGCATCAGTAACTACAGCCATGATAGTAATGTGGCTTCAGGGTTGCCAGGTTCACAGATTTTGGACTGCTTTTAAATGTATATCGTCACCGGCAAAAAAAACCTCATAGTAACAGTAAAAAAAATAGAGCTGAAGATGCTTTAGATAGACTTTCTAATATTAGAAGATTCAGTGGAGGATCTGAAAATATAGATTAGAGCAGAGTAGAAGGAAAAGTATTATGTTTTAATTACTAAAAATAAGCTTACAAATAATGTTTTTCACTCAGTGGATAACATGTTGATTCTATTATTATTATTATTATTATTATTATTATTAATATTAATATTAATATTAATATTATTATTATGCATACATATACAAAATGCTTCAAAAGTATTTTTCAAAAGCAAAGAAAATTAATAAAAAGTAAGATTAAAATAAGATTTAAGAGAACTAAAAAAGCTATTAAAGTTTCCTCAAATGTTTGTGATTAGCCTCTAGATTAGATTAGATTTTAGGTTCATTTTAAGCTTGTGTATGGCTGCTTTGTGTCAGACAGTGGGCTGGTGAATATTTCAGGACCTGGCAACATGAGATGCAGTTCTTGGATCCACATTTCCATCAGGCTGGATTTGGAAGGTCATTCTTTGTCGTGTTGAGTGATTTCAATGGCACTTGATTTGGAATTTGTTTTGGGCAGTATGAACAAAGCCTTAAACTCCTTTGGACTAGAAGTGGTTCCAGACTTACATTCTTCACATCAACCCTATCTGAATGATAACATATTACACGGTTCTAACTTTAGGAATATTTAGTATAGTTTCCACGCATACCAAGGATCAGATTTTAAACCTTCACTGGGACAGTATCTGCTATGTCACTGGGGTAAAAGGGTACATCTTCAGTACCTTGATTTACATACTGTTAATAATGACATAGCCAGAACAAATAAAAGTGATCAAATTGGAAGAAAGGAAGAATATAATCCTGGTTAGTGTCAACGTGAGTCCCCTAACCCTTCACCGTGGACACTGTGGCACCGTGGACAAGGTGCCAATCCATCACTGGGCACACACACACCATTTTAGAGTACCAATAGGACAATTTAGAGTACCAATACACCTGACTTGCATGTTTTTGGACTGTGAAAGGAAACCCTCAGAGGCACATGGAAACTTCACCCACAGACTGCTAGAGGTGAACATGCTACCCACCAAGCCACTGTGCCACCCACACCACATGTCATTAGAATAGTTGATATACAGTATATGAATAGTTTTAAGAGCAAACATGTCAGGTGTTCTGTTTTATATCTTACTTCAGGCAAACAAGAAGTACAATTTAAAAGAAGAATCGACAGTGCAAGTTTAAAAATATAATTTATTGTCAGTATTACAAACTAAATACAAAGTCATTTTTCACTTTGTGTTAAAATGTGATAAAGTAATCCATCACAAATGTGACATTTGATACAGTGAAAATAACATACTGCACCCCATCAAATCTATTATACCACAGTTAGTGTCAACCTCACAATCTGATTTGCTGAGATGTTCTAGGAGCACAAATATTGCATGATAACATCATTCTGACTGAAGCTTTTTATGTATTACTCCGCCACATACACATAACATAGCAATGACCCCAGTGTCCCAACCCCCTCCCTCACCAGAAAGAGTGATTGCCTGAAAATGCAGAGAAGTCAAAACAGTAAAATGACTGAACTTGTAATGTATTTACAACTCAGATAAAGAGCAAAGATAAATACGTTTGTTTTATTACCATCAACAATAATGGAATGAATCTGCTTGTACCTGCAGCTTCACTGAATTATGAGCTGAACTTAACAGAGATTATGATCAGCTGTGAGTGGTGTTTAATGAGACACAGTTTACACCAGCAAACAACATCTTTAACATCAGTATATCTGTGTTTATTGTCTGTATAATAAACCGTTATTGGTAAATGATGATGTCTGATGATGAGGAGCAGAGTGTCTGATAGAGGAAATATTCTACCTCGTGGAAGGTTGATAAAGAAATCGTTTTTTCTGTCCTCTTTATCTTCAATCTAACAGTAAACAGTGATAACAGAACTGAGGTATAATCACAACAATACACTCGAGGGCAGTGCTATAACCTGAGATATTGGCACTATTGTACTGATCAGTACTCGGCCTCTACACCAGTGCCAATATCTCATGTTATGGTTCCCTCTCGTGAGTCAGAATGAATTTACTAGACTGTTAAATACAGAAGAATTATAATTTACAAAACACTATGAAGTACATACAGCACTCCCTGGACATGTATTAACAAATGTGAAAATATATAAGAATCAGTGGACATAGAATGAAAATCCAAAGCAAATAATGATGATTATCTTGTAGCTCTGGTGCACGTCACGGTCTTATTAAGTGAACAGTCAGTTCTCGTATTTGTTGGATGTGGGAGAAATTAGCCATCATAAGACGACCTGAGCAGCACTAACAAGGTCCACATCATCTCTGAAAGGTGACGCTTGTGGGGTGCTCCTGGTCAGCAGTAGTATACATACAAAGAGTGGTCTCTGAATTCCTGAGCTCTGTGGGAAGGGCTGGATCACGAAGTGTGCTACTTCACTCATCGGGTTGAAAGTAATTTCCCAGTATTTGGAGGACCAACCATAGAGCTAATTAATTTAGGCTCATATTAAACTGCAAACATGTTGACCACAGCCAGCCATCAGAACAGTTGGTTAACATAAACTGCACCACCATCTACTGACTTGTTGGCATAGATGTTATGTTGGTTTGTCTTCCTGGGATTTTTAGGACAAACCCCACTTTCAGATGTAGGTGCTGTAATGAAAAAAATGTATAACCTTTTATTAAACTGAAAATGAAATGAATGGTTCACTCAGAAATCATATTAAACCCAAATGTACTCCAGTCAAGACACAAACTTTGCACCTTTACACCTGGAGCTGCACGGCTGTTAGAACTCAAAAGCCACTTTAATAGACAGGCGCCTTCCGTCAACAAACATCACCAACACTTCTCACACACTTCACATCTAGATCTTAATCAAAGTCTCATACACTACCTAGTGTGGTCTAACACACTATATGACTTCCTGTGAAATGAATGAAACTACAAACTTATATTATCAGTCCTGGAATTTATACAGTGAATGCAACTGGTACAGTATAACCCAAAACTGCTAAAACCTGTCAAGATGACTGATTTATAAGATAAGATAAGATAAGATAAGATAAGAAAATATTCAAGAAACTGTTTTTTATAATGATTATTAAATAAGGGAGCATTTGGACAGTTTGATTGAATGTGTAAGTTAGTACTAATACTCACATGTCATTTGTCTTGTCCCTACAGTGAGCTCTACGGTTTTCCCTTTGCAAGAGAAACAGAACATTTTTCGTTTTGGTACCAAACAAAAGCTGCTTCTAGAATATGGAAGACTCAATTTTTACTTCTAATCTGTTTAAATGCTGTTTGATGCATCACAGAAAGTCATGAATTATTACATTTTTCAGTTATTTCAAACAACTAGCTACTGAAAATCAGAGAAAAATTCATAAGACTTACGTTGTTCAAATCTTGTGTTTTCATAGACTGCATCTTTTGATGCATCTGGGATGTACAGAAATTTGGGAATATGTTATAGCAAATTATTTCACTCAATCAGTTGTATTTTTTCAGATATAACAGAACTTCACTCACTGTTGCATCTCTTTTTCATGCAGTAGAAAGAAACCACAAGTGCAATGAGAATAACAGCACCCCCTCCTCCTGTTACTGCAATAATGAGCCACTTCTGTGCCAACAGACTCTGAGCACGCAACGCTTTAAATGCAAAAAGTTCACTTGTGAAGGTAAAATCACTTAGAAAATATTACATCCTCACTACACTGATGAGCAAAAACATTATGACCAGTCACAGATAACTTGTATGAATGGTGCATGACAAATTAATTGGAGAGCCGTTGTGTTTTATGTGAAGATGTGAAGGCTACAAATGTAGCATTTGGCATCAGTGTTGTTTCAAAACATATCCAAACAGTTTTTCTGATCAAACTTGCTTTAGTCATTTTCTAAATGTAGGTGGTGGAAGGCTGACGGTACCTGGGGTTGCAGGTTTTTAGTCAACCAACACTTTAGTTTCACTTTCTATTTATCACTCCATTCCTGAAGCTATGCCAAAAAAACAAACAGCTGTTCGGAACATTTCCTGTAGAATAAATAGAGCTGGAGATGTCTTAGATAGACTTTCTAACATTAGGAGATTTAGTGGAGGATCTGAAAATACAGATTAGAGCAGAGCAGAAGGAAAAGTATATAACTAAAAAAGTTTACGATTATGTCAAGTCAAAACAAGTGTAGCATTCATTTGAATGTTCATTCATTGTAACAAAATGAATGAAAAATGTAAGACCATCAGCAACTGGGACCCGAGACAGCAAAATTGGCCATGAGCTCTCCAGGCAGGTAAGATGGCACTCTCTCTTCAGCACTAAGCTATGTTGGCTGGCTCAGGTGTCTGCCAGGCGATCCAACAGAACTGGGGATCCTGCACTTTCCTCTGAGTGTGCTGACTACCTGACGACAATGTATCATCAGCAATTTGAAAAGAGGCGGTGCTTGACTTCACATGCTTTGGAGGAGGCCTGTGTTAGTCTGCACTCTCCTAGTGTCAGACATTACAAGTGATAGGGAGAGTCAATGAATGGGCGGGTCAGTCGGCTACTAACACATTTGGGAGAAAATCTGGAAAAAGGTATGATTAAAATAACAATTAAGAGCAAAGTAACAATTTGAGCTTCCTCAAACATCTGTGATTACACAGTAAATCTTCCAGTGTTAAATCAACACTATTAGAGTTAAATTAACACTGAGAGTGTTATATTTTGACACCCTCAGTGTTAATTTAACTCTAACAGTGTTGATTTAACACTGACAGATTTACTGTGTAGACAGTTGTAAGCTTGTGCAGAGCTGCTTTCTGTCAGACAGTGGGATGGAGAATTTTTCAGGACCTGGTAACCGGGGATGCACTTCTTGGATCCCTGTCACTCTGGGCTTGGCATGTCATTCTTTGTCACGTTGCAAATGACATGAAAGGCACTTTGAAATCCCATTTGATTTCAAATCTACAGCGCCTGGACTGAGATGGATCTGTACACATGTGACTGTATTCAGATTTTAAACCACCTCCAAATGTGGCTTAGATCAGATTTAATCAGATTGTATGTAGTTTTTGACTACAGGGCCATAATGTTTTGGATCATCCAAGTATGTAGAAGATGGTGTTCTTTAATGGCAGATGGCCATATTTCACTCAGAATATCTGTTTTAATGTATTGCATTACATTACGTCATACAAAAGCTATAAAGCATGTTATACTCACTCAGGTTCAGTTCCTGATAAGCGATGCTGCAGTTGATGCCTTTATACAGTTGACAGCGGTACAGACCCAGATCAGACTGCTGGACTTTATGGAGGAGGATGGAGAAGTTTCCAGACTCAGAGAGTTTAGGGAACGTCTCAATACGTCCACCTCTCATATTCCAGGACCCGACGACACCCTGCAGCTTTATCTCCAGTAGATTGTCTACTGTTATATTCCTGTAAGTCCACACTGCTGCTATATCTGCAGTCCTGTCTGATCCGAGGAGGCTCGGTTCAAAGTAACACGGCAGCAGAACATCAGACTGGAGCTCAGTGGTTACATTGATGCTGTTGATGAGTCCGTTATTGCATCCTGTGGAGGAACAGTAATAAAACATAAAACATGCTCAAACCTGTGGAATGTGTTAAACATTAAATCAACAGCTTCACTTTACACTGATTTGAAAACCCTGACACTTGACAGTTTCTCATAAGCTCTGTAGCTCAAAGTTCATCACAACAGAGTAGGCCGAATGTTATTTATTACAAAGATATCAACATTTCTTTGTAAAATGGGTTTCTGATCAAAGTAAATGAACAAAATTTTGCTCTTTTTTAAAGAAAACTTTTTATTGACGATTTTAATTAATTAATTTTAATTGGCATTGAAATGAATAAATTCTCTAAAAAAAACTCAAAACAAATTAGACAGATCTTACCACTGGCTTGTAGTATGTGCCACACAGACAGCCACAGAGTCCAGTACATCATGTTGTTGCTGGTCTGTGTTGATGATCATTCACTGTTGTGAGCTTTGAAATGGACTTCAGCAGAGGATATTACCACAACCAAGTGAAACTACAACGAAAACCACTTCCTTGATGTTTTATCTGCTTGTGTGCTTTTCTAATTGCTGTGATGGATGAATGTTTGTTTTCTCTACAAGCAGAATAATGTTTCTTCTGACGTTTGAATAAAAACTACAGTGTGAGTTTGAGGTCTGCACATAAAGCATTAGAATTAAAACGCTCTGCTTTTAGTTTGAGTCAATCTGAAATGCAAACAGAAACCCCTCATCACGATCAGCCGGGTCGTGGGTGGAGAATATATGACAACTAACAAGTTTCCATGACCAGGTTCTTGTTATGGTAAAAGGAGGAATGTGTTGAAAAATGAAACTCATTACAAATTCACTACATTTTTTAGTTTTTATTTCCTCTCACACAGTTTATAATTAGTCTAAGTAATTTACGACCAAATATACTGTACATATTATCTGAATAATAAGTATTGATAATAAGATAATAAGACTAAAGTTAATAATGCAGAGCCCTGATCTGTTATTATGTTAATAATTCACTACAAATAATAAACTATACATTTCAAAACTGTACAATAACATTAACTTTTTAAATACCACACTCATCTGTATAGTACTATGGAGAAAAGCAATAATGTTTTTTTTTTTTAATCCAGTTTATTCCTGGCTTAGAAGATATTGGTTTGCATTCAGTCAAGAAAATGCTGCATTTCTAACCTCTAGTGGATGTTTTTTAGCCTAACATACCTCTACCAATTGGTAGAGATGGCACAATCACATTGTTTAGTTCAAAACTATTTTCAATAAGATATACTTAAATGTACTCTACCAAATGTTTGAGCCGAATGTGATAGGGTTAAAAGTGTTCTTCAATGGTTCAAATAACAATATCAGTGCTTAAATTTCTATTTGCATGATTTTAGTTCAGTTATGAAAAGATAAATCTCCATCTTTCGTCTGGAAAAGTGAGTGTATCGAACCTTTAACATGCGCAATCAGACGTTACTGAACATGCCGCCTTTATGGCTAAACTGACATTGTTTGTATGTTGAAGAAACATACAAACATACTACCTGTGCAGAAGTTTTTTTTTCCAGCAGTGTTATACAAAATGATTTAAATGCACTACATTATATTGTCAATTACAAAATTATTATTAGTAACTTCTGTTTTGAAAAAAATAAAATAAATAGAATACCTTACCATGAAAACATAAAATGGGCCAAAAGGTCCACACAGTCCACTATTAGTACCACAGAATATCATGCTCTTGTTTTGAAGACTCAGTTTTGTTGTGGTCATTAGCTAACTAGATGAGTGTTCAAATGGACCTGAGCAAAGGCGTTGACCACAACCGCTTCCTCAGATATGTAGATACTCATTGCGTGCATTGCTCTGCACTGCTGCACATGTGAATGTTTGATTTTCTCTTCTGATTTGTGCCAGTACACCTCATCATTAGTACAGTACAGTAAAAATGTTCTAGATTTATCCAAATGACTAGGTTTCATACAGTCTCAGGGCAGTTTGATGTTCAGCATTTAAAAAGGAGCAACTGCCATTATCTATATCTGTTAAGTGCTGTAATGATCTGTTTATGAAATGAAAGAACTAAAAAGAGGTTGAAAAAGAAAAGCTGTTAATGCTATTTAACAAATGCCAGTTTACAGAAGTAGTTTTTTTATGAATTTATTTATTTTAATGTTTCTTCTGTTCACATGCTGTTTCTTTTGTGTCATTGTTTTTTTTTTTTTTTTTTTTACCCAATTCTCTCTCCAATGTATTAGTAGCCAATTAACCCACCTATCTCCCAATGACTTAATGTCTCCGACTCTAGAAGGGTGAAGACTAGCACAGGCCTCCTCTGATGCATGTGAAGTCAGGCTCTGCCTCTTTTCCAACTGCTGCTGATACATCATCGCTCGAAGGACAGCATAGGATCCCCAGCACTGATACATCAGCTAACAGACACCTGAGCCAGTAGATATTACTTATTAGTGATAGGGAGAGAGCGCCATCTACCCACCCAGAGAGACCACAGCCAGTTTTGCTCTCTTGAGCCCCGGCTGTCGATGGCAAACAACATGACCGTATCATAGTGACAGCACCTTAGTCTTCTGAACCACTTGGGGTCTCATGTCACTGTTACCATAAATGTTTGTAAATTGCATTTGATCTCAATTTTAAAAAATAAATAAATTTTAAAAAGTAGAACACTATATTTACGGTGCATTGTGGGTATCAATATAGTGTACTATATAGGGAATTGAATTGTTAATTGAGAATTTGGATAGCACTACCAATGGCCGGCAACATAAATAGAACATTAAACATTAAATAGGGGTAGATTTCGGACACAGCCAGTGACTGTGTCGGCCTTTCCAATTTGATCTGAACCAAAAGAGCAGGTGTGAAAGGGGCTGTAAATCACAGTCCAGACCTAAAGAGGTGGTCTTGGTTCAGATCTACTGAACCATGGTCCGGTTAGAGTGCAGTGTGAAAACATTTTTCTAGAAGGGTCAGAGTTTTGGACCAATTATAGGAAGTAGATGCAGGTGTTCCTTATCCATTCAAAAACAACAGAAGGAGACAAATAAGTGGAAAAGCTGAAAAAGTCAGCTGTGGTAGCACATGCAGTGAGGAGGAGACGAGATGTTTAAATGAAATTTGGTCTGATGAACATGTGAAAAGTCAGCTTGAAAAATCCACAAAAATGCTGAAATGTGCAGCTTATTTTCTGAGAGAATGAAAGAGAAAGGATATGACAGGACAGCAGAGCAATGCCACCTTAAAGTAAACACATGCCAACGTCAGACACTCGTCCTTCTACAAACCAAATAGTGTCAAGTGTAGGAAGATGCCTGACGCAAGTGATGACAATAGGTATGGTAGGTGTACCATAAAAAGGTCTTTGGTGAGCTCAGAATGCAGTGACAACAAAACTAACAGGACCAAATATATACAACCTAAATACTGTTTTGAAATGGCAATGGCAGATAATGCTATTAAAACTATTATACTGTATGTATTTAGAAAATATTAATAACATTACAAAAATTACTAATTATACAAACAAGCTAAGGATATTATTAAGGATATATCCTATGTAAAGTAAAATAAGAGCATCTCCTAAAAGCCTTAAATATAAATGTAATGTAAATGCAAATGTAAACATAATAGTCTGGTGTATACACCACAAACACGTTTATAAATTCTCATCCATCAACAGCCGGGGCCCAAGAGAGCAAAAATTGGCAGTGCTCTCTCTGGGTGGGTAGATGGCGCTCTCACTCTCTCTATCACTCTCACATTGCAATGTCCGCTGGCTCAGGCATCTACTGATTGGTCCAATCGGAGCTGGGGACCCTGTGTGCCTTCCTCTGAGCGCATTAGGCTCTCCAGTGACAGTGTATCAGTGGTGGTTCGAAAAGAGGCGATGGCTGCATCACACGCAGCGGAGGAGGCTTGTGCTTGTCTGCACCCTCCTAGAGTCAGGGACATTGCAAAGTGATGGGGAGAGGCCTAATGGAGGGGATGGGCTAATTGGCTACCACTACATTGGGAATGGGATAAAAATTGGCTAAAACCTAGAAATAAAAAAATTAAAAATAAAAATAAAAATGATATAAATTCTCATCCAGTTATTAATGAAGGCCTATTTTCTGTGATTTAGGACACAGTATTGTATCTGCATTTAAGTACCAATATGAGTTAAAGTTTTTATATTTACTGATTCAGAGGAAGTTATATTGTAAGCAGGGAGTTACAGTATAAAACTGGGTTTTATTTTAAAACATTACCAGGAATGTTTCCAAGCTCTTGTGAAATCATTGTCATAAAGAAAGCAGGTTGTTTTAAAGTAAAGTGAGTCTTTACAGATTACAGTGTTTATAATAAAGTGTTTGGTGAGTAAAGCAAATCATCAAAGTGTTGAATCTTCTCAAATAACTCTGAATTTTGTGGCTGCCATCAGTTCTGCAGTCCACCAGATGTCACTGTTCTCTAAATGTTTTCCTGACATAAGCAGATGTTTCTGTACTGAACTACTTAGGCCAAGTAAAAAAAAAAAATTGGTGATCATCCTTTTTCACCAAAATTTTGGGTCGGGGGGGAGGTGTTTTTTTTTTTTTTTTTTTT